>JAVSCE010022119.1:0-59109 GCA_032199065.1 Smutsia gigantea
CCACTTTTAACAACTTCACGGAAAATCAAAAAAGTATTACTATAGGTTATTAACATACACATTGGTCCTTCAATTTGGAAGCTATGCATCTAAAAAAGCATCAAATTCCTTTACAAACTCACACAAGTTAGTCAGGCTTGAAAATCAGTTTGACACGGTTGTCTGAGGAAAGCAGTGCCTGGACAGTTGGTTGCTCCAAACCCCTACATACAGTATTTGGTTAAGGGTGGAGGGGTCTGTCAATAAATCAAAATGTTTGTGAGAAACTGCACATTACAACTTCAAAAACAATGTTACAGAAATGTATTTAAGCTGCTCATGCCATACAGTCAACTGGTGTAAAAAGAATTTTCAAACAGGTCTGGATTTGGGTCTGCAGGGTGCTATTTCCAGCATGTGTTCTGGTCCAGGATGAAGCACCATGAATGACTCAAGCAGAGGACATTAAATCCTTCTCGAGCATTTAAATGCATTCACTATTCATTACTCAAAGTACCTTTCAAATTTCCATTTTTACCATGTTCATAGAAGTATTTTACTTAAACACCTCATGTTATAACAGGATACTGTGAAACCACTGAAACTGTAAGAGGGGAAATCCTAAAGTAGGGCAACATATACTTTTTGCTCCTCACCTTTTTCCGGGGGCTCTGGTTCTGGCTGATTACTACTGCTGGAGCTCACACTTGCATCAAAGCCTGCTGGCGAGCTGTTCCCTTCAGACTGGAGATCTTGGAGTTCTCCTGCAACACTGTCTACCTCAATTGTGCTATCAGTTTCACTCCTGATACTTCGAACTTCTTCTTGATTTGGAGCCAGTGGTTCTGATACTGTTACAGAAGACTGTTGCCGACTGGCTTCTGTTACAGTGACTGAGGAAAGTGATTCAGGTGTAGTAGGAGGGGTATTTAGCACTGAATTACTGCCACTACTGGGGAATTCTACTTTTTTCTCACTGGCCTCCACTGGTTTTTCCTCTGCAGGCTTAGTATCAGCACCAGCCAGCAACAGTGTCTCAAGCTCAGCACTGGGTGAGCAGCTCTCCTCCTCAGCCACTGTCTGCAGGGACCCCTCAGCTGGCCCCTCCTCTGGTGTAGGATGGGGCGGGGAAGCTGCAGCCTCAGTGTCAGAATCTGAAAACAGCTCCTTCAGTGTTTTCTTGGGCCATTGTCCCTGAATACTTGACCAGACATCTTTTCGATCTTTAGCTCTGCTGTTCTGAAGTCTTTCATCAGAGTTATTTAAAAGTTTTATCCTTTTTTCGGCTACTTCTGAAAATCCCGAATAAAAACCAGTTGTCCGTAGAGATTTTCTTTTTTCCTCCAAACCGTTGTATTTCTTAGTTGGTGTCATCTTTGCTTTTGATTTTTCTTCTTCGTCTTCATCTGAAGAGCTGTTGCTACTGTTTTCTATACACAGTGACTCTTTATTCTTGGCCTTCTCATCCTTTTTGCCAGGTGATCCAGTTTTTAAACATTCCTCTGTGCTGCAATACCTTCTTTTACCACGTTTCACCTGTGGCTTTGAAGGTTTATCTGAGGCATCCTTCTTAACATCTTTTCTCTTTTTTGTGATTTCATCTTCTTCATAATCAGTATCTTCAGATAATCCCTCTATATCTTTTCTTAATCTTTCTGGAGATTTTGAACCTTGTTTGGGTATTACCAAATCTGCATGGGCTTTGTTCTCTTCCAGCAAAAATGAAGTGTTCTGTTCCTCTTCTGAAATAAGATCATTTCTGATGTGGGTCAAGTGATCCATCTTGGATTCTTCTTTGCCATTTTTATCTATGTCATGAGCACCTGTCTCATCCTCCTGCTCACTGTCTTCAGCAGAACTTTCAGAGGCTAAAAAGAATGAAGAAAAAGCAGTGAGTATGACACGAACACTGGCAATGTCTTCTCTGCATCAGGCACTTTACATAGCAGCTCCTATGTCCATATACATCCAGTTGCTAGGTTTTATCTCCATCTTACAGATGAGGTAACTGAGCTTTAGACTTAAAACACTCAATGATGGAAATGTCCTGTATTGTTGACTATGGTTTGAACTACTGTATACTTTTGCCAAGGCACATCAAATTCTAAGCATAAAAGTTGTAAAATTTTTTCTATTAATTACACCTCAACAGAGATGATTATAAAAAAGAAAGGAACTTCTTCAAATTTATGTGTAGAAAATAGTGGAGTCAGAATGTAGTTGTCCCAGGTGTTCTAACTCCAAAGTCTATATTCTACAACTATAGCCTTTATTTTCAATGTAGTAATGATTATTCAGAGATTTGTGAACAACAGGTTTCCACAATGTTTTTTTTTTTCTTTTATTGAAATATAGCTGATATGCAACATTGGTTTCAGGTGTACAACACAGTGCTTTAACAGTTACATACATTATGAAATGCTCACTATGATTAAGTGTAGATACCACCTGTCACCATACAATACATAAATATTACAGTATTACTAACTATATTCCTTACACTGTACTTTCATCTCCATGAAATTATTTTATAGCTTGAGGTTTGTTCCTCTTTATCCCCTATTTTACCCATTCCCCACCCCCAGGCTATGGCAACCACCAGTTTGTTCTCTGTATTTAAGAGTCTGCTTCTGTTGTTTTGTTTTTTTAGATTCACATATAAGTGAAATGATATGGTATTTGTCTTTCTCTGTCTGACTTATTTCACTTAGCACAATACCCTCTAGGTCCATCCAAGTTGTCACAAATACCAAGATTTCATTCTTTTTTTGCGGCTGAGTAATATTCCATTGTATATGTGTACCACATCTTGATCCATTCATCTGTCAATGGACACTTAGTTAGATATCTTGACTACTGTAAATAATGCAGCATTAAACATGAGGTGCATAAGTCCAAATTAGTGCTCTACACTCACAGGTAGACTCAATTTTTCTCTATATGTACATACATGTACACATATGCATTCACAGCAACAATCAATTTTTAAACGGAAATATCTGAAATGTCTTAAATTTGATCTATGGCCAAATTTAAAATAAAAATCACCAAGAAAAAGAGAAAACATGGAGACAATTTCTGAAATATTAAAAATATGCCATTATGATGCTCACTGTTTATTTGTCTCCATTAGGAAAAATACTGGAAATAACCTAAATATCTTCTTATCATGAGCTAATTAAATAAGCTATGATACATCTATTCAGTAGTACAGATGTGTTGACATGGTAAGACTTGTAAGTTATACTCCGCCAGGCCAAAAAAAAAAGGTATTTGTAATGTGTTAATGATAATATTTATAAAAATATTATATATGTGTATGTGTGTGAATGTATATTTCAGTTGTTTAGGAATATATATAAAATATATTAATATTATATATTGGTATGTTAATAGTAAATTAATAATTACACACACACACACACATATATATATATACACACATTGTACATATGGTAGATTAACACAATTTCTGAAATAACATACACCCACAAAAATGGGGGAAAACATGAGAGAACAGCAACAGAATAAGCAGATGGATGAATGAAACAGACTCAAGAAAACCAAACCTTCCCTCAAGCCATCAGTGGGGGGAGCTAACAACCAACCCAAGTTAACCAGTCTCCCAAGCTGCATGAAGTGCTGTGAAAATGCAAAAGTGGAGGATGGAGCCTAACATAAGGAGCACTAGGTGAACATTATTTGAAAAATAGTTAGATTCGCAGGTTCTAACCCCCACTGCAGATTGCTAGTTGACTGCCCTTCTGGAAGTTTATTCTCTGAAAATTGTAAGACAGGATTTCTGGCCTAGATGATGCCAAGAAATGTTGAAGGCATGGCACAGGTATGATGATAGAATCAGGGGAATCAGTAAACGTTACATACTAAAAATGCTAAGAAACCCCCCCTCCTATCCCCCTCCCTCAAGTGGATCCCAGATCACCAGAAGCCATTCTCTTGTTTTCCGGTCAAGAGACTGGAAGACTCATCTCTGGAATGCAACTAGATTAAGAAGAAGACCTCAAGATCTGATGTTGGACTTTTCACAAGTAATTTCTCACCCAGATTATCCTACACTGAAGCTCAAAGTTGACAAGTCCCAACCATACACTCAAGATTCCAAATCGTAAGAAGATGGCCAAAGAAAAAGTATTTCACAGGGAACAGATCAAAACAATAAAACAAAAAACAAACTGAAAGTAACCAACTAGGCAAATGAACAAAAATTTTTTTACAATATCCTTTGAAAGAAAGATCAAAATCAGAAAGGTAAGATACTGCACCCATTATACAAGAACAGAATGGTACGAAAGCACGCAGAAAATAAAAGTTATTGAAAATTAAAAACATTACAGCTGTCAATAAGCATTACAGCAGTAAATTAAGTAGCCCATAAAAGGATTAGAACATGAAGTTAAGGAAATTTCTAAGATATTAGAAGAAAAAGAAGAATGAATAATAACCCCCCCCCAAAGATACGCATCTTAGAATATAATGTGGAAGGCACAATACCAATATAATATCAGGTTAAAAAAAAGAAAGAACAGTAAAATGCAGAAAAGAAAATAATCAACAAAATAATCCAAGAAAAGTACTTTAACAGAAAGACAAGAGTTTCTAGAGTGAAAGAGCCTAGCAAGTACATAACACAGTGTATGAAAACACATCCACACAAGGCATTATATAGCTGTGAACTATTAGGATATTAGAAACAAAGATTCAAGTTTCAAGTGAGACAGAAATGTAGTACAACAAGTCATATACAAA
This sequence comes from Smutsia gigantea, assembly GCA_032199065.1. Lineage (NCBI taxonomy): Eukaryota > Metazoa > Chordata > Mammalia > Pholidota > Manidae > Smutsia > Smutsia gigantea. Next base: position 4,747 of record JAVSCE010022119.1, read on the forward strand.
GAATCAAGAATTGGAAGAACACTGGACTTAAGAGAATCAATACTGAAAGAAAAAGACACTGAACAATGTCAGTAAAATAATGAATGAAAATTTCCAACCCAGCTAAGCCATGATAAAGATATTTTTAAATGTGCACAGTTTCCAAATATTTACTCTCCCTCTTATTCACTTGTTCTTATTAACAAGTTACTAGAGAATGTGCTCCACCACAATGACAGTAAACCAAGGGGAAAAAAAGACACGAAATAGCAAAATCAAAGGAATTCCAAGGACTGCTTTGAAGAGAGATCCCCAGAATGGGCTCTCCCAAGGAAGAGAGCTGTGCAACAGATGTAGAAGGAAACTACTCCATAGCAGTTCAGTGTTATTTCCAAAGAAAGTAATACCAAGGGCATAATCACCAAGGTGCCTCCTGTGCCTGTACAGTCCTTGTACTCAACTAGATTCTTAATCTGTACTTAACTTGCTTTAACTATGTGTTGATGAAATTCCAGCTCTTTCTTTCTTTCATGTCTTATGTAGCATTACCCAGGATCAGCAGATGACACCATTTTACCCAGCAGAAACATTTTGCACTGACCACACCTGATATCTAGAGGTTTACTTCTTAAGTCTAGAATCAGAAATACACAGTAGTAGCTTACTACCACACATAGGCACATTCCTGTTGGTCATCCCCTACGAATATGTCAGATATTCTCATTGTAGTGAGCCCTGATGTTTCCCAGAATTTCTTATGTCCTTGCCACACTGAATTCCTTCAGAGAGGCTTTTTGAAAACTCTCAGAGGAACTGAATATGAATCAGAGTATCATCTAGAAACTACTCAGATAATATCCACAGGGAGCTTTCATCAAAGTAAAACTATTGCCTTTTCTTACACAGTTAGGCTTATGCTTGCTACTCAAGTTTTTCAAAACTATTATCTTCTCTAGAAATACAGTATGTATACACACACAACACATATATACACACACATACATACAGCTGACCCTTGCACAACATGGGTTTGAACTCTGTAGGCCTTCTTACATGTGGATTTTCTTCAATATACATACTGGGAAATTGGAGATTTGCAACAGTTTTTGAAATATTTATTTTTATTATTTTAATTGAAATATAGTTGATATACATTATTATATTGGTATCAAGTATACAGCATAGTGATTTGGACAGTTAGATACATTATTAAATCCTCGCCCAAACTAGTGTAGTTACTATCTGTCAACATCGAAAGATATTATAGAACTACTGACTATATTCTCTATGCTGTACTTGCATCCCCGTGACTAATTTATATTCTTATAGAGATTTGGGGCCTCTTTGTCCCCTTTGCCTATTTCACCCATCCATCCCAACCCCAGCCCCATGGTGACCACCAGTCACTTCTCAGTGTCTATGAGTCTGTCCCTGTATTTTTCATATTGTTCTGTATTGTTTTTAGATTCTATATATAAGTGAAATCATAAAGTATTTGCCTTTCTGTGCCTGGCTTATGTCACTTACATAAAACCCTCTAGGCTGATGCAAATAGGGTTTTTTCTTTTCTAGGGCCAAACAATATTCCATTGTATCTATGAACCACATCTTCTTTATCCATTCATCTAGTGATGATACTCTGGTTGCTTCCATATCTTGGTTATTGTAAATAATGTGGCAATAAACATAGGGGTACATATATCTTTTCTAATCAGGGATTTTGTTTTCCCAGAAGTGGAGTCACTGGGTTGAATGGTATTTCTATTTTTATTTTTTTGAGGAACCTCCATATTGCTTTCCACAGTGTCTGCACCCATTGACATTCCCACCAACAGTGTAGGAGGGTTCCCTTTTCTCCACATCCTCGCCAACACTTGTTATTTCTTGTCTTTTGGATAAGTGGCCATTCTGACTGCAGTGAGGTGATATCTCATTGTGGTTTAATTTGCACTTCCCTGATGATTAGTGATGTGGCAAGTCTTTTCATGTGCCTGTTGGCCACCTGTACTTCTTCTCTGGAAAAATGTCTATCCAGGTCTTCTGCCCATATTTTAACTGAGTTATTTGTTTTTTGCATGTTGAGGCATATGAGTTCTTTATATATAATTTCGGATGTTAACCTCTTATCAGATATATCATTTACAAGTATGTTCTCCCATACTGTAAATTGACTTTTTGTTTTGTTGATGGTGTAATTTGCTATACAAATGCTTTTTGGTTTGATGTGGTCCCACTTGTTCATTTTTTATTTTGTTTCCTTTGGCCATGTGTACTCAGGGAAAAATAGCTCATGCTTATTTCAAGAGGTTTTTGCCTGTAGCTGAGCAGTTTTCCCAAGACCATTTACTTAAGAGACTTTTTTCCCCATTGTATATTCATGGCTCCTTTGTGATATATTAATTGACCATGTATGCATGGGTTTTTTTCTTGGCTTTCTATTCTGTTCCATTGACCTATAGGTCTATTCTTGTGCCAGTACAATACTGTTTTGATTAATATACCTTGTAGTAGAGCTTGAAGTCAAGGGAGCATGATACCCCCAGCTTTGTTCTTCTTTCTCAACTTTGCTTTGGATATTTGGGGTCTTTTGTGGTTCCATACGAATTTTAGGATTATTTGCTGTAGTTCACTGAAAAATGCTGCTGGTATTTTGATATAGTTCATTGAAAAATGCTGCTGATATTTTGATAGGGATTGCACTGAATCTATAAACTGCTTTGGGCAGGACGGTCATTTTGACAATATTCATTCTATCCATAAGCATGGGAAAGCTCTCCATTTATCTGTGTCTTCAATTTCTTTCATTGGTGTGTATAGTTTTTGGAGTACAGGTCTTTTACCTCCTTGGTTTGGTTTATTCCTAGGCATTTTATTTTCTTTGCAACAACTGTAAATGGAATTTTTCTTGATTTTTCTTTCTGCCAGTTTGTTGTAGTATATAGGAATGCAAAAGATTTCTGTAAGTTGATTTTGTATGCTGCAACTTTGCTGAATCCAGTTATTCTAACAGATTTTTTGGTGGGGTCTTTAGAGTTGTCCATATACAGTATTATGTCATCTGCAAATAGTAACAGTTTTACTTCTTCCTTACCAATTTGTATGCCTTTTATCTATTTTTCTAATCTGACTGCCATACCTAGGACCTCCAGTACTATGCTGAATAAAGTGGTTAAGAGTGGGCATCCCTGTCCTGTTCCTGATACTTTTCACCATTGAGTATGATGTTAGCTGTGGACTTGTTCCTATACTGCATTTATTATGTTGAGGTATGTGTCTTTATACCCTTTCTATTTAGAGTTTCTACCCTGAATGATGTTGAATTTTTTGTCAAATGCTTTTTCAGCATCTATTGACACAATCATATGGTTTTTATCCATCCTTTTGTTAACATGGTGTATCATGTCGACTTATTTACAAATACTGTACCACCCTGCATGAGTGGAATGAATCCCACTTGGTCATGATGGATGATTCTTTTGATGTATTTTTAATTCACTTTGCTTATATTTTGTTGAGAATTTCTACATTTATATTCACCAGGGATATTGTTCTGTAGTTTTCTTTTTTTTTTAATTGTCTTTGTCTGTTTTTGGTATTAGAGAATGAGTTTGTAAGTATTCACTCCTCTTCATTTAAAAAAAATATGGAATGCTTCACAAATTTATATGTCATTCTTGCACAGGAGCCCTACTAATCTTCTCTTTATTGTTCAAACTTTGCTGAAGCAAGCACCCTCCTCTCATATTTTTTGGAATACATTAAGAAGCATGAGTATTAGGACTTCTTTAAATGTTTGGTAGAATTCACTGTGAAGCCATCTGTTCCTGGATTTTACTTCTTCAGACTTTTTTGATTACTAATTCCATTTCAATACTGGAAATCAGTATGTTCATATTTTATGTTTATTCCTGGGTAAGTCTTCGAAGACTGCATGTTTCTAGGAATTTGACCATTTCTCCTAGATTGTACAATTTATTGGCATATACTTTCTCATAGAATTCTCTAATAATTCTTTGAATTTCTCTGGTTTCAGGTTAACTTCATTTTTTTCCCTTATTATGTTTCCAACCTCTTTTTTTCTTGGTAAATCTGGCTAAGAGGTTTATCTATTTTGTTTGTCTTCTGGAAAAACCACCTCTTAGTTTCACTGGTATTTTCTATTGCTTTTTTATTCTCCATTTTATTTATTTCTACTCTATTTATTATGTCCCTCCTACTAACACTGAGCTTTGTTTTTCTTTTTTTATTCCTTTACTTGTCAGGATAGACTGTTCTTGTTTCTTGAGGTACACCTGTATTGCTATGTACTATCCTGAAAGAGCCACTTTGCTGCACCCCACATATTTTGAAACATTGTGTTTCTATTTTAACGTCTCCCTGTATTGTTTAATTTTCTCTTTGATCGATTATTTGGAAGCATGTTGTTTACCCTCCACTTTCTAGGGTTTTCTTGGGGGTGGTGGTTTCTTCATGTAATTTCATGTCTAGTGTTATACCATTGTGGACTGAAAAGATATTTGATAGAATTTTCAACTTTTTAATTCTTTGAGGCTATTTTTCTGTCCTAATATGTGATCTATCATGGACAATGTTCCATGTGCACTTGAGAAAAATGTATTCTCCTGCATTGGGGTAGAATATTTTGTAGGTATCTCAAGTCACTCTGATCTAACGTGTTGTTCAATGCCTCTCTCTCTCCTTATTTATTTCTTCGTTGTTGTTTTTTCTGCTATCATTAATGTACGATTATCCGAACACCACTATGGTTACTACACTCCCCCTATTACCAACACCCCAACACATACCCCATTGCAGTCACTGTCCATCAGCATAGTAAGATGCTATAGATTCACTACCGTTATCCGTGTTATAGTGCCTTCTGCGTGTCCCTCCCAGCCTACATTACATGTGCTAATCAGGATGCCCCTATTTCCTTCTTATCCCACTCTTCCCACACATCCTCCCCACTCCCTATCATTTTGGTAACTTTTAGTCCTTTCTTGGGTTCTGTGAGTACGCTGCTGTTTTCTTCCTTCCGTTTTTGCTTTGTTCTTATACTCCAGATGACTGAAATCATTTGATACTTGTTTTTCTCCAACTGGCTTATTTTACTGAGCATAATATCCTCTAGCTCTATACATGTTGTTGCAAATGGTAGGACTTGTTTTCTTCTTATGGCTGAATATTATTCCATTGTATATATGTACCACATCTTCTTTATCCATTCATCTACTGATGGACACATAGGTTGTATCCATTTCTTGGCTATTGTAAATAGTGCTACCTAGGTTATTACAATTTCTTGGCTATTGTAAATAGTGCTGCAATAAACGTAGGGGGGCATATGTCTTTATCAAACTGGGCTGCTGCATTCTTAGGGTAAATTCCTAGGAGTGCAATTCCTGGGTCAAATGGTATTTCTATTTTGAGTTTTTTGAGGAACCTCCATACTACTTTCCACAATGGATGAACTAGTTTACATTCCCACCAGCAGTGTAGGAGGGTTCCCCTTTCTCCACATCCTCACCAACATTTGTTGTTGTTTGTCTTTTGGATGTTGGCCATCCTTACTGGTCTGAGGTGATATCTCATTGTGGTTTTAATTTGCATTTCTCTGATGTTTAGGGATGTGGAGTATCTTTTCATATGCCTGTGGGCCATTTGAATTTCTTCTTTGGAGAGAAGTGTCTGTTCAGCTCCTCTGCCCATTTTTTCATTGGCTTATTTGCTTTTTGTTTGTTGAGGTGCGTGAGCTCTTTATATAATTTGGACGTAAACCCCTTATCGGATATGTCATTTATGAATATATTCTCCCATACTGTAGGATGTCTTTTTGTTCCATGGATGGTGTCCTTTGCTGTACAGAAGCTTTTCAGCTTGATATAGTCCCATTTGTTCATTTTTGCTTTTGTTTCCCTTGCCCAGGGAGATATGTTCATGAAGAAGTTGCTCATGTTTATGTCCAAGAGATTTTTGCCCATGTTTTTTCTAAGAGTTTTATGGTTTCATGACTTACATTTAGGTCTTTGATCCATTTTGAGTTTACTTTTGTGTATGGGGTTAGACAGTAATCCAGTTTCATTCTCTTACATGTAGCTGTCCAGTTTTGTCAACAGCTGTTGAAGAAGCTGTCATTTTCCCCATTGTATATCCATTGCTCTTTTGTCGGATATTTATTGACCATATATGCTTGGGTTTATATCTGGCCTCTCTAGTCTGTTCCATTGGTCTATGGGTCTGTTCTTGCGCCAGTACCAAATTGTCTTGATTACTGTGTCTTTGTAGTAGAGCTTGAAGTCAGGGAGGGTAATTCCCCCTGCTTTATTCTTCCTTCTCAGGATTGTGTTGACTATTTGGGGTCTTTTGTGGTTCCATACAAATTTTAGAACTATTGGTCTAGTTCATTGAAGAATGCTGTAGTTATTTTGATAGGGATTACACTGAATCTAAAGATTGCTTTAGGCAGTATGGCCATTTTGACAATATTAATTCTTCCTATCCATGATCACGGAATGTGTTTCCATTTATTGGTATCTTCTTTAATTTCTCTCCTGAGTGTCTTGTCGTTTTCAGAGTACAGGTCTTTCACTTCCTTGGTTAGGTTTATTCCTAGGTATTTTATTCTTTTTGATGCAACTGTGCTTGTTTTCCTGATTTCTCTCTTTACTAGTTCATCGTTAGTGTATAGGAATGCCACAGATTTCTGTGCATTAATTTTGTATCCTGCAACTTTGCTGAATTCGGATATTAGATCTACTAGTTTTGGCGTGTATTATTTAGGGTTTTTTATATGCAATAACATGTCATCTGCCAAAAGGGACAGTTTGACTTCTTCCTTACCAATCTGGATGCCTTTTATTTCTTTATGTTGGCTGATTGCCATTGCTAGGACGTCCAGAACTATGTTGAATAAAAGTGGACGGAGTTGGCATCCTTGTCCTGTTCCCAATCGTAAAGGAAAAGCTTTCTTCCTCACGCTGTTAAGAATTATGTTGGCTGTGGTTTGTCATATATGGCCTTTATTATGTTGAGGTACTTGCCCTCTATACCCATTTTGTTGAGAGTTTTTATCATGAATGGATGTTGAATTTTGTCAAATGCTTTTTCAACACCTATGGAGATGATCATGTGGTTTTTGTCCTTCTTTTTGTTGATGTGGTGGGTGATGTTGATGCATTTTCGAATGTTGTCCCATCCTTGTATCCCTGGGATGAAACCCACTTCATCATGATGGATGATCTTTTTGATGTATTTTTGAATTCGGTTTCCTAATATTTTGTTGAGTATTTTTGCATCTATGTTCACCAGGGATATTGGTCTGTAAGTTTGGTTTTTTTGTGGTGTCTTTGCCTGGTTTTGGTATTAGAGTGATGTTGGTCTTGTAGAATGAGTTTGGGAGTATGCCCTCCTTTTCTACTTCTTGGAAAAGTTTAATGAGGATGGGTATTATGTCTTCACTAAATGTTTGATAAAATTCAGCAGTGAAACCATCTGGTCCAGGTGTTTTGTGCTTAGGTAGTTTTTTGATTACCAATTCTATTTCTTTGCTAGTAATTGATCTATTCAGATTTTCTGTTTCTTCCTGGGTCAGCCTTGGAAGGTTGTATTTTTCTAGAGAGTTGTCCATTTCTTCTAGGTTATCCAGTTTGTTACAGTGTAATTTTTCATAGTATTCTCTCATAATTCTTTGTATTTCTGTGGTCTCCATAGTGATTTTTCCTTTCTCATTTCTGATTCTGTTTATGTGTGTAGACTCTCGATTTTTCTTGATAAGTCTGACTAGGGGTTTGTGTATTAGGTTAATTTCTTGAAGAACAAGCTCCTGCTTTCATTGATTCTTTCTATTGTTTTATTCTTTTCGATTTTATTTATTTCTGCTCTAATCTTTATTATGTCCCTCTTTCTACTGACTTTTGGCCTCATTTGTGCTTTCTTTTCTAGTTTCATTAATTGTGAGTTTAGACTGTTCATTTGGGATTGTTCTTCTATCCTGAGGTATGCCTGTATTGCAATATATTTCCCACTTAGCACGGCCTTTGCTTAGTCCCACAGATTTTGGGGTGTTGAATTATTGTTGTCATTTGTCTCCATATATTGCTTGATCTCTGTTTTTATTTGGTCATTTATCCATTGATTATATAGAAGCATGTCATTAAGCCTCCATGTGTTTGGGGCTTTTTCGTTTTCTTTATGTAATTTATTTCTAGTTTCATACCTTTGTGATCTGAGAAGCTGGTTGGTACAATTTCAATCTTTTTGAATTTACTGAGGCTCTTTTTGTGGCCTAGTATATGATCTATTCTTGAAAATGTTCCATGTGTACTTGAGAAGAATGTATATCGTGTTACTTTTGGAGGAAGTGTTCTGTAGATGTATGTTAGGTCCATCTGTTCTAGTGTGTTGTTGAGTGCCTCTGCCTCTTTACTTATTTTCTGTCTAGTTGATCTGTCCTTTGGAGTGAGTGGTGTGTTGAAGTCTTAAAATGAATGCATTCCATTCTGTTTCGCCCTTTAATTCTACTTTCAGTCTGTGTGTGTCTTTGAGTTTGAAGTGAGTCTCTTGTAGGCAGCATATAGATGGGTCTTGTTTTTTCATCCATTCAGTGACTGTATGTCTTTTGATTGGTGCATTCAACCATTTATATTTAGGGTGATTATCGATAGGTATGTATTTATTGCCACTGCAGGCTTTAGATTCGTGGTTACTAGAGTTTCAAGGGTAATTCCCTTACTATCTAACAGTCTAATTTTACTCACTTCATATGCTATCACAAATACAACCTAAAGGTTCTTTTTTTTCCTTTTTCTTCCTCCTCCATTCTTTATATGTTAGGTATCATATTCTGTACTCTTTGTCTATCCCTTGATTGACTTTGGGTTAGTAGATTTAATTTTGCATCTCCTTAGTAATTAATTGTTCTACTTTGCTTTGGTTTTATTTCCCCTGGTGACATCTATTTAGCCTTAGGAATACTGCCATCTATCGCAGTCCCTCGGAAATGCCCTGTAGAGATGGTTTGTGGGAGGTAAATTATCTCAGCTTTTGCTCATCTGAAAGTTGTTTAATCCGTCCTTCAAATTTAAATGATAACCTTGCCAGGTAGAGTAAGTACTCTTGGTTCGAGGCCCTTCTGCTTCACTGCATTAAATATATCATGCCACTCCCTTCTGGCCTGTAAAGTTTCTATTGAGAAATCTGATGAAAGCCTGATGGGTTTTCCTTTGTATGTGATCTTTTTTCTCTCTGTAACTGCTTTTAAAAGTGTGTCTTTATCCTTGATCTTTGCCATTTTAATTATTATATGTCTTGATGTTGCCTTCCTTGGGTCCCTTGTGTTGGGAGATCTGTGCACCTCCATGGCTTGACAGACTATCTTCTTCCCCAGACTGGGGAAGTTTTCAGCAATTACCTCCTCAATAACACCTTCTATCCCTTTTTCTCTCTTCTTCTTCTTCTGGTACCCCTATAATGTGGATATTGTTCTTTTCAGATTGGTCACGCAGTTCTCTCAATATTCTTTCATTCTTAGAGATCCTTTTTTTTTCTGTGCCTCAGCTTCTTTGTATTCCTCTAATCTAATTTCTATTCCATTTACTGTCTCTTCTGCTACATCTAATCTGCTTCTAAATCCTTCCATTGTATGTTTCATTTCAGATATGGAACTTCTTAATGATTGAATCTCCGTCTTAAATTCATGCCTGAGTTCCTGAATATTTTTCTGTACCTCCATGAGCATGTTTATGATTTTTATTTTGAACTCTCTTTCAGGAAGGTTGGTGAGTTCAGTTTCATTTGGCCCTTTTTCTGGGGTTTGTGATGTTTTGGTCTGATCCAGGTTCCTTTGATGTTTCATAATTCTATGTGGTGCCCTCTAGTGCTCAGAAGCTCTAGTCTCTGGAGCTGCTCAGCCCTTAGAGTGAGGTTGGGGGTCATAAGGGAGCGGGGCTGGTGCCTGGTGCGGGGGGTAAGAGCTGTTTCCTTATTCCTGGATGCAGTGCCTGTCTCCAGTATCAGAGCCAGTGGACTGAGCACACTGGTGTAAGTCTCTGTGCTTTTGGAGGCGGGGCCTCCCTCTGGCTGGTCTGACACCAGCACAGTGACTGCCACTATGCGAGCAGGTGCTGGCAGTCCAGGAGTAAGGCGCAGCAGGCTGCGTATCACAGTGGGGGGCCTCAGCTGGGTGGCCGGCCAGTGGGGTGGAGTGCCTGAAGCTCCCCAAAGTTCCCAACATGCTGGGCAGAGCACACCCAGACAACCTTGTCCACCCAACCCTTCTCCTGTGCCACAAGCTCCATGCATACCCCGCCCCTTCAGCAGCCCTCTCACTGACCACCTGCCTTTCCTTTGTCCCAGAGCAGCTGGATGTGGATCCTCTTCCTCCATAAACAGCCGGAATCTCAGTCTCTCAAGCACTCCACCTCTCTCAGCTCCCCAACCCCAGCAACCTCCAGAGCAACATACAATGTAGGTTAGCGGTCCAAAGCAGACCTCCAGGGTTGGGTGTTCAGCAGTTCTAGGCTTACACCCCCTCCCTGCTCCGTTTCTCTTCCTCCCGCCGGTGAGCTGGGTGGGGGAAGGGCTTGGGTCCTGCCAGATCAAGGCTTTCATACATTACCCTGTTTTGTGAGGTCTGCTCTGTTCAGGAGGTCTGTATGCAATCTGTTGCAGCCTTCTTTCATGTTGCTGTTTTAGGACTAGTTGTATTAGCTATATTTTCACACTATATGTGGTTTGGGGAGGAATTCTCTGTCTCACGTCTCACGCCGCCCTCTTGAAGCCTCATTTATTTTCTATCTGGATGGTCTATCTATTGATGTGAGGTATTAAGGTCTCCTAATATGTGACTGTGCTGTTGTCTATTTCTCCAATTAGGTCTGTTAGCATTTGTTTTATGTATTTAGGTGCTCCTATGCTAGGTGCATAGATATTTACAATTGTCATATCCTCTTGTTGGACTGTCCCCTTCATCATTATGTAATGTCCTTCTTTGTCTCCTGTTACTTTCTTTTTTATGAAGTCGATTTTGTCTGATATAAGTCCTACTATTCCTGCTTTCTTCTCCCTCTTATTTGCATGAACTATCTTTTTCCATCCCTTCACTTTCAGTCTATTGCTTTAGGTCTAAAATGCATCTCTTGCAGGCAGCATACAGATGGGTCTTGTTTCTTTATCCATTCTGCCACCCTATGTCTTTTGATTCGTGCATTCAGTCTGTCCATTTACATTTAAGGTAATTATTTATAGGTATGTACTTGTCATTTTATTAATTGTCTTCTGGTTGTTTTTATAGTTCCTCTCTCTTCTGTTCTTTCTCTTTTCTACTTTTGTTATTTGATGGTTTTCTTTAGTGTTATGCTTGGATTCCTTTTTTGTTATTTTTTGTGTATCTATTGTAGGTTTTACGTTTGTTACCATAAAGTTCATAGATAGTTTCCTAAATATGTAACAGTCTATACTGAGTTGATGGTCACTTGATTTCAAACACATTCTAAAAGTACTACTTATCTTCCTCCTCTTCCACGCCTTATGTATGTCATAATCTACATCTTTTGTATATCCCTTGACTAATTTTGTATCTATTTGATTCAGTTTTAACTTCATATTTGCTCTGTAACTGGTCTACTACTTTTATTGTAGCTTTACTTCACTGATAAAAAATACATTTATACTTAAGAACATTTCCCTCTAAAGAAGTCCCTTTAACATATCCTGTAAGACTGCTTTAGTGTTGATGAATTCTTTTAGCCTTTGTTTTCTGGGAATCTTTTAATCTCTCCTTCAATTCTGAATGAAAACCTTGCTGGGTAGAGAATTCTTGATTGTAGGTTCTTCCCTTTCAATACTTTGAATATTTTATGTCACTCTCTTCTGACCTGTAAAGTTTCTGCTGAGAAATCTGCTGATGGCCTTATGGAATTTCCCTGATAAGTAATTGTCTGCCTCTGTCTTGCTGCTTTTAAGATTCTCTGTTTATCTTTGATCCTTGCCATTTTAATTGCTATTGTCTTTGTCCTGTCTACCTGGGGTTCATCTTGTTAGGTGCTCTCTGTGCTTCTAGGACCTGGATGTCTATTTTCTTCCCCCAGATTGGCAAGTTTTTCATCTATTATTTCTTCATAGAGCATTTCTACTCCTTTGTCTCTCTCTCTTCTCCCTCTGGGTCCCCTATTATGTGAATATTGTTTCATTTGGAGTTGTCACACAGCTGTCTTAGCATCTTCTCAGTTTTAGAAATTCTTTTTCCTCTCTGTTCCTCAGCTTGGTTACTCTCTCTTCTCTACCTTCCATCACGCTGATTCTTTCCTCTATTTCCAGCAGTCTGCTATTCATTTCCTCTACTGTACTTTTCATTTCAGTTATTGTATTCTTAACCTCTGAGTGGCTGTTTTTCACATTTTCTCTTTGCTGAAGTCCTCACTGAGATCACCAATTATTTTCTCCAGTCCCAAGAGCATCTTTATGACTGTTACTTTGAATTCTTTAACAAGAAGCTTACTAATCTCCATTTTATGGAGCTCTTTTTGCACTGTTTTATCTTGTTCTTTTATTTGGAACATATTCCTCTACCTCTTGATTTTGTTTGGTTTTCTGTGTTTCTTCCTTTGTATTAGATAGATCAGTTATGCCTCCTGGTCTTGAAAGTAATGGCTTTATGAAGTGGGTGACCTGTGATGTCCAGAAACTCAAGACTCTTTGCTCACCAGTGCATGGTTCTCTTTTGAGGCTGAGCCACAGTTGCTATTGGTGAGCTGGGGATGGGACCTGTCTTTCTGCCTATCTGCTGGCAGTGGCTGATCCCCACAGCTCGCCTCTGCATGCCCTTTGTGTAACATGAGGTGCTTCTGCTGAGATTTGTTGTGGGCATGGCTGTGCTCTGTCTGCAGGTCAAAAACAGCACTGCTGCTGGGCTGAATATGTGGACAGATGGATACCCAGGGGAAAACTGCCAAGGAGCTGAGCTGCCCTTCTCAATGTGGTCCTCTCTTTACCAGGTGTAGATGGTCTGTGCTGTAGCCTTCAGGTCGTTTTCAGGGTTAGTTGTATTTGCTCAGTGTTTACAAGGGAGTAGGGTTTCACCTTGCTGTACTACTCCCATCATCTTTTCACTGCTACCTGAACCCCAGTGAGGAGTCCAAAAGGACTGGAGCTTCTGTAGTAAGTATTGTGAGCCAGACTCCTTAAGCACAAGTAAAATTTGTGACAATTTACAAAACGTTTTTTCTCTAGCTTACTTTAAGAACACAGTATATAATACATAACATATTATCAGTAGGGCTTTGTTCTGGCCAACAGTAGCTACTAGTAGTTAAGTTTTGGGGGAGTCCAAAGTTATATGTGGGTTTTCAACTGCACAGGGAGTTGGCACACCAGCCCCCCATTGTTTAAGGGTCAACTATGTGTGTATATATATATATTTACATACATATATGTTTAATACAACTCTAAAGAAAAGTAAAGGAATGATTAAAGATATAGTATTAATTACTTCTGGGGAAGACAGAATTCTTTTAAGTAAATATTTTTTCACCATTGTGGTAGACATACCAATGTTTATATTATTATTATTTAAATTACATATATATTCTCCATTTACTGTTATGCATGTCCGCTACATTAGAAAATTACAAAAATGAACTTGAGAATATTTACAGCATTAAATAGATGAGTTCATATAAATCTCCATCTGAACTAAGAGACAAAAATAATTTCCATGACATCCAAAATAAATAAAAATCCATGCTTTCGTAAGTTATGAAGAATGCAAAATATTTTCATGGAAATACATTCTTTTACTTCATTTGGTAAATCATATTTCCCTTTTCTCTGCCCATCAGATTTACTAAATCTCATCCTCCCATCCTCATAACTTTTATTATTCAGTTACACTTTAATCTGCCTTAAATATTAAGTAATAATGCCATCATAAAAGAGATCATAACAGACATAATCAGATAAGCAAACTCTGATATTCTTTACAAAACATTAGATATAGTCTTATAATCTAATATTAAATAACACAAACTTATGCTTTACATGGGACCAGAAAGGATGGTACCTGATAAAAACACATTATCAGAACTATAGGATAAATATTAAATTGTAGCCCCTAGAGCTATTAATAACAGAAATATTTCCAAGCCTCAATTAATGTCTGATTTTATTTCAAGTATTAATAGAGGCAACAAAATTCTGGTTCAATTTAAAGGCAGAATTTGATCATGTCCAAATTATCTTTATAGAATTTTATTTACAAAAACTAAAAACAAATACTTGCATGCAACAGGATGTTTGTCACAGTTACCTTGAAGTCCATTCAGAATAGAAGTAATTTCTATGGATTTAATATGAGCCGTATCAGAGTTTTTGGCATCAGTAAGATCCAGTTTGGATACCATTTCAGGAGATGAATTTGTCTGAAATGGTGGTTTTGACAAGCGTCGAAGTTTACAGTTTTTAGGAGAATATTTTTCATCTTTTTCTTTGTCTAATTTATTCTAGGTTAAGGAAAAAAAAGTATCTCATGTTAGCTGTAATTTATTTATAAGGCATTTAGTAGCAACAACGTTAATACTCACTTCAACTCAAAGTTATAGAATATATTATGACATAACACAGAAAGAATACAAAAGCCTCTCAACATAGCCAGAGATGTTTTTTCAACATTTCACAAATACTGCAGGATGAGCAAAAGGGTTTTGTCTAACATTTATATTTTAATAGTGGAAATAAATTAGCAATCAGATAGGCAATTAAGACTAGCAAACCTCCATATTATTAACAATTGGTGTTACATTTCCTTCAAATGTAAATCACAATAAGGTTAAATTAAATATTCATTTTTTTTACAGAAACACAATTTCAAACTGGTAGTTATAAAACTTATAACACTCTCAATATAAAATATGGGCTGGGAATGACAAAATTCTAATCATCTTCATTCAGTTGACAGCTGGGAGTAACTCTAAACAAATGACCTACTGTAAGTCAAGCTGGGGGCAACCTTCCTGCCTTGTTCAAAAATTAATGATACAGGAAAAAATGAGAAATTTTCTCAAATTCTGTTTACAAATAGATGAGCAGAGCTAATATATTTCCTAGAAACCATTTTTAAAATTTACTTTAAATAATTTTATAGGAAAAATAATTTATATATGCTCTCTAAAAGATGATGTAGAGCACGATGTATTAGTAAAAAATTCTGAAGTCCTGTTATATAGTCAGACTATAGAATCTGAGTGACTATTTTCACAATTCTCCTAAAATGGTATATAGCTAGTATCATTCTGGAAGCACAGAAGAGTTACCTCATTGCATATAAGAAACTTTAGGAAATGTACTTCAAGTATGGTCTCGGACCCAGCAATGTTTAGTATCTTCTGGGAATTTGTTAAGTATGCAAACTCCTAGAACCAGCCTCACAGTTAGTTAATCAGAAAGACTGAGTTTCAATAAATCCTCCCAGTGACTATGATACATGTTGAAGTATGACATCCACTGACTTATGGCATCTGGGCTTTATTCTCAGAAAGAAACTGAGAAAGCTTACATGTAGGTAGACTACCACAACTTTTCAATAATTAGTTTTGTTCTAATTTCTCTACTGCTGCCAGCTTTTCACCACTTCATACCAGAGGTCATAATATACCATATATTCTGAAGGCAGAAATAGTCTACCTCAAAAATCAAATATGGCTTTTAATTGCTGTCAAAGGTGAGTAGTTCTCAGAGTGAGCTGAGGTCAAGTGAGGGAGGGGTATGCAATTAACAGAATATTATTTAGGAAGCTTTTTCAAAGTTCCCATGCCTTTTCCCTATGACCAGGAATTTTTAATATGCCTAGGACAGGTAAAGAACTGAACTGAAAAGTAAATAAGTATTTAGAAAAAATTCTCTAAGTAATATTCTAATATTGATTCTCCACCCCTATCCTATCCTCTAAGAAATACTACTCCTAAAACTTGCTTTGTGTAAGGAAATTGACTTTTTAGTGCCATACAGAGAAAACTCTTCCAGTAGCTAAATACAGTGCTGAGTACAGCATGATTTCCATACTTTCCAATAAAGACCAAGAGTGAAGATGAAAAGTCGTCTGAGAAGTCCTGAGCTGTAGCTATTGGGATGCTGTGCCAGAACTTTAATAACAGTGACCCAATTTTATGAGAAAAGAACAATCTGTTAGGAGAAAGCTTTTACTATTTGGTATCATTTAAGCAGGAAAGTAAACAGTGTGTCATTCTGAATATGAAGACTCAATTTCAGAAGGACTAGTAAACACCTCAACTATATATACCATCAATGTATAAAAAAGATTAAAAAGGTTAAAAATATCCTAAAACCTAGTTAATGGTCTACTTTCTAGCAAAGCATTGAAAAGATTTAGTCTTAGAATAAACAAGAGTACTTCTATTATACATAAAAATATTAACTTCCACAAGCTCATTAATAGATTGATTCCCCACAGTATCTACCTAGAGTATAGCTAATAGGGTCTTATGAACATATTTCTACTCCACTACCTATAGAGTCAGATAAAGATGAACAGAAAAAGAAGAGTTGTAAATAGGCTCTCCTCTGCCTTCAGATGTCTCTTTTTCTTTCTCTGAATAGCTTACAACTATCACAGTAACCCGGGGTTCCCAGGCACACTACTTTATGGCTCCTCATTGGACACAAGAGGGGCCAGAAAAGGTTGAAATGGATAGGTGAAATCTGGCTGGTTGGCCTTACACAGTGTTGGAACTGAAAAAGCCTCAAAGGTCATTCGGTACTTTTTGAAAAGTGCCTTTCCATAAGCTGACAATATCAATAATACCCAAATGTAGCATTTGATAAATTTTCTATTTTAAGAGAGTATTTCCAACTCTACTAACATTAATGTACCCACACTTAACATCATTTTGGAGGAAAAGGTCTTTAAATAAGAGCTATGATGTATAGCAAAACAAGCACTTACCTTTATTTTCTTCCGATGTTTTATTTTTGGCACATTTTTATCAGCAGGTCTTACTATTTTATCTGCTTTAATCCATTCATCATATCTAAAATTAAAGGAAATTAAATATGTAAAACATATCACAGAAGTAACTATACCATATTAATGGGAAACTCATAAACAGAATTTTAGATAAACTCATAAATATAACATTTTAGAATTGGAAAGGATCTTGGACATCATTCAGTTCAACTTCCTCGTTCAGTGAAAAAAGCTACCAAGAACTGAAAAGAGATGAAGTGACTTGCCCAAGGATATAGTACCAGTTAGTGGCTGAGCCAAGACTAGAAAGCAGAATCTCTCGGCTCTTAGGCTAGCACTCCTTACTCTGCGACACCAGAGATAAACCAAATCTATATAATAACTATTAAGAGAAATCACAATCTTTTCTATACATTTTTGTTCATTTTATTTTCTTCTTAAGTAGGTAATTTTTTTCTAAACACATCAGGCAGCCAAAGTGATATGCTCCAGTTTTAAATGGCACTGTGTAACAGAAGATCATAGTATTGTAACTTATAGTCAATGCAAAAATCACCTAGAAAAAAATACCTTTTCATAAAATATAGAAAAGCATTATTCTGCCAAGTTTTTCAACTATCTGAGATGCTCCCTACATATGCAGACATTTCAAAGTCAACAGCTATGATGGCCTCTCTACTCAATAATGACAGTCTACATGATTTTATAGGGTAACAGTTACTACTGACTACAGTAAAAAGCTATTTGTTTAAACCAATAAAGAACAACAGTTTATTTTTGTCAAAAACTCAGCCAGAAAAAAATAAACATTAAAAACAACTTAGCACAGAGAAGACAGGCAGTGATTCTATAGCATCTTACTACGCTAATGGACAGTGACTGTAACAGGGTATGTGGTGGGGACTTGATAATGGGGGGAAATCTAGTAACCACAATATTGCTCATGTAAGTGTATATTTATGATACCAAAATAAAATTAAAAAATAGCTAATCAAGAAAAAAAATTAGCCTCTTTTTATGTTCAAAAGTTCCATGCATTTATTGTGGAAAATGAAAAGCTCACTGACATTTTTAACTCCAGAACAAGAACAGCTGAAAATCAGCTTTTAAATTAAAATGTTCTCAGTATTAAAGGTACTAAATGAAGTAATAAAGGCCCTAAGTCAGGGGTAAGTGGCTTGGGTCATGACCTGACTAATAAATTATATTTTTGCTCTAGAGTAGGCCTGGAAAGTATTTGTAACAACCATCAGAGGCAGAGTTACACTGCTGGTGCAAGCTACCAGCTGCAGTAAAGCTGAGGGCTCAACCCCATGCAAGGGGCTATGTTTGTATCTGCTGGAAGCTGTTGAAGGCCACCATAATCATTAGAGAGAATGAGGAAGGAATGTAATGAGTTCTAGAAGTCTTTACATAATCCCTGCTAACTAGTTATGTGACCTTTGGTCAAGCCATTCTCAACATCAGATTTAGTTTATTCTGTATCATACAATTACATTAAAACAATAAAATTAAGAAAAACATGCATATCACATGTGGTTTTTTGAGGATAAAATATCATTTTGAGAATAAAATATCATTCTTCTAAACACACTCATGCCTTCTGGTAGTTATACCAGCATAGCAGCACCTACCTATTTATTTACAGTACTTTAAATTTTCCTATTACTACCAAAAATTGCATTCTGCTTAGGAAGAAAGAAGTTTAGTTCATTTCAAAACTGAAGTAAAGGTGGACAATGAACAGAAAATATCCTCGCCCTTTGCAAAGTTGAATGTGAACTCTTACAAGTTCTCTTACTTCAATATAGTTCAGAAGTCAATGGTATGTACTTTGTTTAAAAGAAAACAAAACCAGCTACTATTTTCCTATGAGATAAACTGAAGATTGTTCATAATGGTTACACATAACATTAACATAAGCTAAACAAAGATCTAATAGTTTTTATCTTTCTTAACCAAAGACTATCTGTTATGTACGTAGTTTTATAATACCAGACATTTTTACTGCCAATAAGAATACACTTATATTTCAAGTTGGGTTTTTGACATGAACTGTATTTCAAATTAGGGTAAAACAGTAGCTTTCAATTTAACACTAGCACCATGATATTGTACATTTGAATATTTTACATGGAGCACCAAAGACATTAAACAAGCAAAAAATAGTTACTGCCTCATCAAAATTTTCACTGTGATAAAGGAAGATTTCTTTATGACTCAGAGACAATGTATGTTGCTTAAATTCTCTTAGGAACGAGGTAGAAGGAACATATGCATAAAAAAACTCATGGCTACTCAGTATGGTACAGGCTGATGCCCACTGCCAAATCACCACCAGTTTACAGACGCAATGTAGTAATTATTTTCTCCTCCACCCAACTGTAAAGTAAGGATGGTATGAGGGGAGTGGTTATCAGAAGAACTTCAGTGAATCTGGATGTGGAAAGAGTGTTAGACCAGGCAGGACACAAAAAAGACAGATTTTGAAATGAGATAAAACAAACTACACACACTTGTAGAATATTTGAATAGGAGTAATTAAACACTATGGTCTTACTATTCTGGACAACAATTTCAATTTAAAATTACTGAATTTTCTGTATGGTTTTTGGTGATTCCTGGAAAAATTCCTGAGATATGTTTCCTATCAGAATAATTACATGGTAATGTATGGTTCTACAAAAATTAGTTTATATTATGACTCCTTTATTTGCCCCTTTCTATTCTACTTTGTGAATGCTTTTTATTTGTTTGGGCATTCCCTCATTCTGACACTATTCTTTCAGATTTTTTTCTTTTCTCAGATTTATGCTTTATTTTTATAAAATGTGCAACATAATACTGTTACTGTTACTTAAATTAATAGACTTTAGAATTAGGTCACATCTTACAAATCTATCAACGAATTTATTTCACAGACTAAGAAAACTCAAACCATGGAAGCAAAGTGTCCTTACAAGCAACAGGCTTGCCAAAAAAGAACTATGTACCGAGTCAGAGAAGAATGGTAAATGCAGTTCAGTGTTAAAGCAGTGGAATACCAGAATGAAGGTAGAGGGCACACCAGGTCCTATTCAGAGTAAGCACAGAAAAGAGTAACAGACCAGCAACTGAAAAAGCCTTATCAAAAATGTACCACCCATGATGTGGGAGAATGGGTGAAAACAATGTGTGAAACTTTTGGTTTAGGTAGCTTTTCCAATTTACAAATGCCCTTACCAAATAAATAGTGGTTGAGACCATTGATATAAACATTAGCAGACAAATATTTAGTTGCCTGATTAATCTTAATAGGAAAAAAATGATCAGAAGATAAACTGATAGCTATAACTGATCACTGTATTTTAAAAATAGGAAATGGGAATTTCTTTCTCTTTATGTAGTAACTCATAGTGTTAGTCAATATTTTCTTTACAGAATACTTTCAAAGAACAGGAAAAGAGAGAAACATAAATTCATGTGGGAAAAAAACAAAATCAGTGCCAAAAATATCAACATTCCCTGCAGACAACAGCGAGGCCACTTTAAATTATGATTTTACTAGTGCCAGTTAATTTAAATAAAAGAGGCAATATTATTGGGTCAAGAGCTCCGATTCCCTATCCAATACCAAGAATAGACTTGAATGAAGGGAATTTAGTTCAGAACTACAAGAAAAAGCTGCAGTTGATGCTGTTTATTCTATATAAAGTATATTTAATATATATTAAAAAGAGACTATAACACATTTACTTTAGGCGTAACAAATAAAGTAGTCGATGAAGATAGAAAATGGGAAAATTTAGCTCAAATACCATAAAACCTGAAATTACTGAGAAGTGGCAAAGAGTAGAAAATTGCAGCTAAGACACATAAAATAATAAAGCATTTCTCAATCTCATCCCTCAAGATACAGTCTTAAAAAAAATAAGAATCTTAAAAACTAAGTCAACTACAAAGTTTTGGTTTTAAAATGCTTCTAGTTCTTTTCTCAGACAGCCCCAAATGCATGCACATGCAGTCCTTCCCTCAGCTGTAATGGCCACCCCTGCCCAGGGATTCTTCAATATTCTTGACTCTGTTTTAAGCATCAGAGAGGGAATCAAGGCATTAGAGTGCATATTTTGATAGGGGTCTCTCTACTGCACAGGAAGAACACTACTGAATGGATATTTAGGGCAGGAGGTCTTCAGAGAAACCACTTTGTTAAATACCTAGGTTTCTCTCCAAGGATAGCAGGCCTACTGCTGTCAGCTATCATGTTTAGTGATAATGTAACTTGAGAACTAGGAGAGAAATTTAAGCTAAGTGGTTGGCCTACCAACAAAATGACTTGCAACTTTAGATCCAAGCAATAGAGTTTTATAAGAATGCCTGAGGAAAACCAGGGAGTTTGGACTATTGATATAAACTACCCTGCCTTTAATTGGACTTCACCTTTAGAAATTAGGATCAGAAGAAAGTAATTGGCCTCTTGATGACAAAAGGAAATACAGTTTGCTAGGGCACAAAGAAAAAAGAATAACTAAATTCTGTATTTTAAAAATGTACTAAAAAACAAAGAAAAACAAATATTGAAATAAACATTAAAAATATTGAATAAGAAAATTAAGACTAAGTCTGTTAGTTTTTAGACCATACTTTTTCAGTTCAGCTACCAATAAATTCACTCTAATTAATGTATGGAGTCTAGACAAGTATCTTACCTGATATTTAAAGTACTAAGGAAAATATTTTCAAAGTATATGCATGACTTATCTGAAAATATTTCTATTGAGATCATCTAGTTAATATTTAACAAATGGAACAAACATGATAGAACAGGTGCATGAGCAACTTATTTAGCTTCTAAAGATCTGCTCCCTGACTTACATGAAATGAAGAAACTGAGCCAGACGATCCCTGAAATGAAAAATTATATGAAACTCCAAGACTAAAAGTTTGCACATGGGTTTCTTCATCCACAAATACTTCTAAGGTACTGTTTACATGCTGGGCTCTGTGCCAGACACAGGATATTCAGCAGTGAATGCAGCACAGCTCCTTCCCGCAAGGAGCTTACAGTGTAACAGAGAAAACACTAAAGAGCATTACAAAAGTAACAATACAAACCTTCTAAACCTTCCAAAAGAAGAAGCCCCATAGGTATTTCATTTTTTTTAATGTGTTGAAGTAAAATACTTTAAAGCCACAAGGAACCAGTCAGAGACCATAGCACACTTGCTCTCACCAGAGAAAAACAGAGTTCTAAGAAGTTTTATGATATTTGTTTGGATGTGTTGGCAAATCATCTAAGAAATAAATCATTCAGCAATAATAAAAATGGAAAAGAATACTAGTCAACCAGATATAAGATATCAGAATGGTTACTGTGCCTACATTGATTCAGATTTTGCTTGTTTTTAAACCCAACTAAATCACTTCCAGAGAAATATTATCAGCATGTATTAATATATACCCAAAAGGAAGATGTTTAAAAAACATAATTACATGTGGAATGGTGTTTTTGAAATAATTTCATAAGCAAAACCAAACTGACATAATACTTAAAAACTCACTATCTGAAATATGTACACAGATTATAAAAAAGATAAAATCTAACCAACCAGTAAGTAAAATATTAAAATCATTTGTATTTTGTTTCCTGTAATGGATAGACTCATTTAACAGTACTGAACAATATATATTTTATATCTTTTTAACTGTACACAAAAAAGTTAATGTATGTCACATAAGAAACCTGACTTTCAAAAACCTCATATCTAAAGTGGACATTCAGGCTATCATAGCAAGGAGAGAAATTTTACCCCCTGAAGTGGGTAAGAAAATACAGAAAAAAGTATATCATAGGGAGGGGGAGGGGTGAGCGGGTGGGGTGAAGGAGGTTAAGGGGCACAGAAATTCTCAATCATAATATAAGTTGGTCACAGGGATAGTAGTAGAGCATGGAGAATATAGCCAAAGATTCTGTAACATTTTTCTATGTTGACAGTAACCACACTACTGGGGTGAAGATTTAATAATATGGACAACTGTTAAACCACTGTGCTATACACTTGAAAACAATATAAGATTATACATCAATGATATTTCAATTTAAAGAAGTATATCATAATAGGAAAACAGAATCATGGTGAAAAGTAGCACTAGTTATTAATTATAAACTTTATAAGCAATTTTATCAATATTTGCCTACTTTATGAGTTTTCTGTAATATCTCAATTTTATACATGTTTTTAATTTGAGAGAACAGCTAAAGCAAAATTTATGAAAAGACCCACTGAACACAATTTTTAATGCTTTTAGTCATGTACTTAAGATATAACAAAATAAAAAGTATTACATTATTGAAAAAATAAAATTCTGAGCACACTATTAACATTTCATATTTACACTTCACTTAACAGTTTTAAATCCATATCAAAGATACAGAAAAGGTCTTCATCATAATATAGAATACAACAGCAGAATATTATTTCTATCATGAATATTATAGCATAATCATACTTAAGATTTGACACAAACAGCCCAAGAGACTGGTATAGTTAATTATATCAACAGGTTTTCCTAGAGAATTAAACTTTGTAAAATGAAAAAAGGCATAGGTCTTTAGAAAAAGGTAGTATGTAATGTTAAGGACATATCACAGAGCATTCTGCCAGGCTACAAAGACCAATGAAAATGGTTAACAACTGTGGCACTCACTGTATATTGTTATGCAGATACTGACTTTTTTTTTAAGTACCCCAGAAGTTTATTTCATTAACATTTGGTAAATTTAGGAGATTAATATTTGCATACATTTAGACAAATATACTGATGTGCTTTGATGTGCCTGCCAATCTACAAAACTACCAAATGAACGGGTCCAGGTTAATGTTTTATATTAAATATACCTGCCAATTATAAGAACTACCAAATGGAACAGGTCAAGGTTAAGACCACTCTTAAGTTCAATACAGAAAGGAAGAAAGCAAGCCCATTTGAGTGCGAAAATATCTGAGTTACTAATCTTTGTTCATGAAGGAAATGTTTATTTTCATTTGCACTGAAAAACTAGTCCACTCAAAAGTAATTTTTTAAAGTAAAAGTTTTTATGTTCACTGTATTTCCTGCTTATAAGATTTGTTTTAAATTTCTCTACGTGTAGGACTGATACAAAGCATTTGCATGCTGCAAAAGAATTTTTCTCATGAGCAGTAACACACAGCCCTTTGACTACCATAGTCTTTTTTTATTTTAAAATGCTTTCTGTCATAAAAGTAAGTAAGCAGGCTAGGAGATGGCAAAAGGGTTTGTGGAAGTGAGAGTTTGGAGAAGATGACAGTGAAGTATCAAAAGAAGAATGGCACATAGGAAAATAAGCATGCAAAGAGAACAGGAAAGGTTGGTGAGAAAGATTAGGGCAATGTTCCTTTTTCCCCTAAAGCAAGTTTACAAATATTTACTTGGAAACCATTGTCAAGTGGTCTTCATTTATAGTTCTTTAACTTTCACACTATAAAAATAAAGCAGACCATTTCCTAGGGTATTTTTCCTTCTTTCTATCATTGCCAGAATTATTATTTTAAAGCATGTGAGAACTCTATTCTTTCATCAATATTCCTAAATCTAAAGGCATATAGTTAAAGTAGGCAGGGATCAGATTACACAGAAGGGGGTGGGGAGGTAAAAGAAGGAAGTAAGGAAGTAGGTAGAATAGTCTGAGAAGGAAAGAATAGAATAATTACGTTGAAAAGTGACATAAAAAAATTTTAAAGGACAAAAAGAGACATGCAGTGGAAGGAAAGTCACAGAATCTGAGCATTTCTAATGAGATTCATTCCAGTCTCGCTCTCTACCCAATTTTGGCTGCTAGTTAGGAGATGGGCTCTTTACATGACCCAAAGAGGTCATAAAAGAATTGACTACCATAATTATATATAAAAATTAATTCAAAATAGATGAAAAACTTAAATATTAGAGCTAAAACTCTCAGAAGAAAACATAAAGGGAACTTTTCATAACACTGGGCTTGGTGAAGGATTAAAGATGGCGGCATGAGAGGTGACACAGAGAACTCCTCCCCAAACCACATATAATGTGAAAATATAGTTAATACAACTAATCCTAAAAGAGCAACAGGAAAGAAGGCTGCGCCAGACTGCAAACAATGGACTTGGTGATCTTTTCTAGGATACACCACCAAAAGTACAGGCAACAAAGAAAAATTAGACTTCATCAAAATTAAAAAAACTTTTGTACATCAAAAGACACTATCAAGACAGTGAAAACAAATCCCATGTGTTCACAGAATGGAAAAAGATATTTGCAAATCATCTATCTTATAAGGGATTAGTATACAGAATAGATTAATAATTCCTACTACTCTACTCAACAACTACAAAAAAATTCCAAAATGGACAAAGGGCTTAAACAAAGTAGATATACAAATGGCCAAGAAGTACATAAAGATTCTCAACATCACTAGTTATTATGGAAATGCAAATCAAAACCACAATGAGATACCACTAGATTAACTATAATTTTTAAAAAATTTAAGAACAGAAAATAACAAGTATTAATGAGGATATGAAGAAGTTGGAACTTTAATACATTGCTAGTAAGGATGTAAGATGGTGTAACCTCTATGGAAAACAGTTTGACAGTTCCTCAGAAAGTAAAAGAGTTATCCTATATAAAAGAATTAAGAAGACGCTCCAGCTAGAGAGCTAGGCCACATCTGTCCCAATCCCCCATTAGTCTCTATATTCTATAGGTATTACTTTTATAAACCAGTCCCTTTTATTTGGATTTTAACTTATGCTCTACTTCCATTTTGTTGCAAGGAGGTCCAGTTTAGTTCAATATTTGTTTAATACTCACCAAATGCCAGGCATGTACTATTCTTGATGTGGTAAGGGATACAATGGAATGAATATGGAATTGGGGTTTTTTTCATGTTTTAAAACTAAACGCACTTTCAAAACATGAAGGTCCTGACACAGAAAGCTTGAACAATGGGAAAAAAAGTTACCCACAGTCCTAGGTGGAAGCTATATTTCAGAAGGTCAAATCCCTTGCACCAAAAAAATAATTCAGAAAAATTCATTATCAGAAAAGTGACTCAAAATTACTCAAAAGTTACTGGAAAAATAGGAACAGAATGTAAACGAAGTTAAAATGGGTATCAGAAGGATAAAAGAAGGGAACAATTAGAAAGGTGAAGACAAATGAAAGAAAAAATAATCCCCTATAATTAATATTATATGCTAATATAATCAATTATGTTAATCAATATAAATGCTGCATAATCGAGGAGTGGTCTCTTAATTTTGAGAAAGGTAGAGAAGGAAAATAAGAAAAACAGTTGCAGCTGCAGCAGCTGGAAGGCAGGTGAAAAGTATCATGGAAGGAGCAATCAGCTAGGGCAAGTCCCATCAGTAAAGCAAGTAACCAAGAGGTCAGAAATACAGATGTAATCAGCTAGATGGGGTCACCAGTGTTTTGGTGGCATGGGGGGTGCAAATCCCTATTGGAAGTGGTTTACACAGAAACAACAGGAGAGAAACTGGTAACAAATGGAGGATAACAAATGTAATTCCATTCACTGGATGGAAACAGAGCAAAGAAATGGCACAGTAGGGGAGAGTAGGAGAAAGCTCAAGTGAGTTTTCTCTGAGATGGGAGAAATGACTACAGGTCTCCATGTGGATGGGAATGATTTAGAACAGAGGGAGAAACTGACAAGAGAGAGAAAAGGGGGAGAATTTCTGGGCCCATGTCTCTCTGATTTGGTGAGAAGTCAAGGCAATTAGAAGAATGACTTTAGAGGTAGTTTGCTTGTCCACCTAAGTCTAAGATGAGAAGGCAGAGAATGTGGCAGCGGATACAGGTAAAAGGGTAGATGTAGCGGACGTCTGTAGAAATTCTCTTATTTCCACTTTTCAATGTGGTCACCAGCTTAAACAGAGGACAGGGATTTGAGAAGGTAAGAAATAGTATCAAATAGTCTTCTAAAAAAATAGAAGAGTGAATGGAAGAAGGACATATAATGCCCACTTGAGGTTCGGTTCAGTCATGAATTTAAAATAATACCAGTTAATGTGACTGTTTGCTTTCCTCCAGCTGCAAGGAGTAGGAGGAATGTTAGATTAAATCAGGGCTGTAGTGCTTTTGTTAAGCAGGTACTAACTGCAAGGCAACTGAAAAGCAGTACAAGAGTGGGAGACAAAAACTACTATAGCAAGTGACTGAAGAATGTAAGTATCATAAAGGGAGGGTTGAGGGCAGTGGGGGAAGGATGGTAGTAGGATCAATGGATTGTAAATCCTGGTGGGGTAATTACCTTGCCTGGACAATAAATTCCTTAATACGGACCACTTCTTCAGATCTTCAGTGCCAAACATAGTATTTTGCACATAGGTGGTGAATTTGTTTGTCAATTAAGGAGTTACATTCAATAAAAAGCAGTTGAATGCTTGCAAAAAGTGGGATTGAACCCACTTGCTGTGAAAGCTTTTTACTAGTTCCCTCCAACTATTCCCTCCAAGGAGGAACCAATTTGTCTAGAGAAATAAGGCATTTTTTAATGAAATACATTTATTTCAAATAATATATTTCAGAATAATTTAACTTATTTTCACTTTTCTATAACTTGTAATATGGAATAGAACTGTTGCTCATTTAACAATTTTACAGTTGAAATTTTACAATGTTTCTTTTCTTTTACTTATTAAGGGTATCCTTTAATACAGGTGATGATCCTCCACATAAAAAAATTCTCTAATCAAATTTCCAGCTACCTGATTATGGAAAGCTAAACTGGAAATGAATGGAGAAAAATAAATCAGCCTTGATACACAAAAAAATATTTTAACTCCATGCCAACTAGTCCAGAAAGTTCCAAAATACTTAACTGTACTACTGAACAATGGTAAATCCAGCACACCTAACAGAATTGATGTCAGGTGGATTTCAGAGTGTAACTTTATTTTCAAAAATCAAGGTCTATGACATGGTTTTGGAAACTTTAGAGTGAAAGCATCAATTAGCTAATGATACTAAAAAGTCTATAAAATATTAACATTAAGAGAAATTAAAGCAAATGTAACAGCCTACTATTAAAAATTACTGAAGTATGACTATACTTTTAAAAAATGTATGAAGATGTATTTTTTTAAAGATGAAACACACTACAATGATAACAGTGATCTTATTTTTCTATTTTATGTATTTTTCCATTTTCTAGATTGATGCTATTTTTAGAAGAGTATAAAAAACACTAACTTACTCCAACCATGTACTGACTAGTAAATTCTAATATTGGACAGTTCTTTTATACATAGTCAGCACATAAAAAATTCTGCACCAGTATTATAGCACTTATAAGCCATTAGGTGGTTTATGATCCAGAATTCTGGCTATTTCCAGTAAATCTGAATAAGCATGTAAAACTTTAAGTTTGTTTCTTTTCATCACAATCATAAAAAACAAACTGACCCAAACACTATCCTTTGTATAACAAAAATTAACATTCTTTGGTTGAGAAATAGGGGTAATAAATGAAAATTACATTTAATGTAAAGGTTTATACAGCACTTTAGAAAACAGGAAAAACGTAGAAATTACAAGAAAGACAGTATTTTTTTTAACTAAGAAAAATGCTCTTATATATTCCTTAAGAAAAATTTGTTTGCAGGAAAATGATGTTTCAGATTAAAACTCACATAAATAGCTCCATATAAAATTTCCTAAATTGCTCTTGTAACAAATTACTTCCACTAAAGATAAAACTATTTCATGACCCTTCATGCATAAATCTTCATTTCTAATTTCACATCTCTTAAGTGTAAATTCAGAGATCAAGCTGAAGATCCCCTAAATAATAGGAAAATAGTTGTAGAGCTGATGAGGGTTTTGCAGCAGTCCTCATTAGATTAACTTCAGACATGAAGGAGCAGCAAAAATGATAATTACTGCTTATTCGTCAGGACACATTCCTTAGTCATTATTGCAGAGAGAAATAGGAATATTATTACATCAATTATAAGAAAATTAATTGCTTAATCTACTGAGGTATAGTTGTTTTCTCTGATTATGGTGTATGTAGCAATCTACCCTACAGGTCTTCATCAAGATGGTTAGTTTTCTTCTTTTGAAAGTTCATACCATATAAACACTTGAGTTGTCAGGAGTAGATGGCATTGTTCTCAGTAACACAGGCATATCTTGTTGAACTAGGTCTCATTTTCCTTTCTCTATTATTAAAAACTTGAATGCCTCAATTTAAAATCTTCCCTTATCCTACCAGTCCTCTATCAATTTCAAAGCTAAAATACTGGATATTTCTTCCCACCCTCTAAAATCCATATGCTCCTCGGATAAGACTGATTACTCTTTCTCTTAGTCAATCTTTTCTTAACAAAACAGAAAGGTGTATCTTAATTGCTGATTAATTTAATGCATGTCTCAATTCTTATACCTATTAAGCCTCTTCTATTTAATCAAGCCCTGATAATATTGAATCCTGGAGAAAGCCTAAATTCTA
This sequence comes from Smutsia gigantea, assembly GCA_032199065.1. Lineage (NCBI taxonomy): Eukaryota > Metazoa > Chordata > Mammalia > Pholidota > Manidae > Smutsia > Smutsia gigantea. The sequence continues at coordinate 34,212 of JAVSCE010022119.1, forward strand.
GCCATTCACCACAGAATGTAAAGCATATCATAAAGGTCACTAGGAAAACAGCCTCATTACATAAACTAGCAAAATAACTAGGAGAGAAGAACTGGAAGGAGATGCTAAGATGATGTAGCTCTTATCTATCTATCTATTGTGGGCATTACTTAGTAATATCAGTTTTTGCTGATTCAATTTTTTCCTTCCTAATTCTAAACTAACATATTTAACATTTACATTTAGATCCTAGGCCAAAGTGGAAATCCCTCTACATTTATATTTAATAAGATCATTTAGTAAGATCAAAATGATTATATAACAAAGACTGGACAAAATATTCAAATAGCAGCTGTATCTGAGATCTCAAGTATCTTCCTTTGGACATGACCATTAATAGCCAGCTCTTCAGGTGAGGAAATTCATGCACCAGAGAGGCAGCTTAAGAACCAACAGCCGAAAGGATAAATTACACATGATGCTAAAAGTGATATCTGGAAAAGATTGTTTCAGGACAATATCCATGATAAGTATTCTTAAAATTCAAAACTTTGTTATTCTTATTGGTTAGAAATAATAAAGAACAAGTCCCAAACAAAACTCAACATTTGTTTAATGATTTAAGTTGCTACTTTTTCCAAGCTTCAGAATGGATCACAACTGTACTTTTCTCAAAATAAGAAAGGTAATCAGATTAGACATGCTTTTAGACCTTCTTATTGCTACAACAGAACAAGATAAAATGGTCGTTTAAGAGAATGTATTTTTAACAGAATTTGAGATGATGTTCTCTTAACTTCACAAACCACAGACTACAACATAAAGCATGAGAACTATACTCCTCCTTGAAGACACTAGGCACAGTGGGAAACCACCACTTAAAACTTCTATGGTTAACTTTTCAAGGGCAACAACACTATCATAGGCTGTATTTCAAATACAATATCAAACATACCAAAATGAATTAAGTTTTTCTTAAAAGATAACCTAAATGATCAGATCCCAAAACTGGCTTGCCAATTCTGGATAAAATTCAAACACAAAATCTTGTGTAAGAAAAAAACTGAAGTCATTGGTCATGACCTAAAACCGAACCTCAGCCTTGCCTTTTGGTTCCCCAGGTCAGTAGCTGTCAGAAATGCATGCTTACTCCAGCAAACCTGCTGACACTTCGGCCATATTGTTTCAAACATACAAATAAATTTCTGAGACTTCTGAACAAGGCTGTAATGCAAGAGCTGTTAATGAGGAGGTACGGTCTTCTTGAAATTGCTAAAGCTTCCTAAGAAATTGCAAGTTAAAAAGCTCTGTCTACTGAAGGAAGAAATACAATGACTGAAGAAGATTACAAAGAAGAGGTTACTGGGGCAATGCAATTGGAAAGGTAAGAGAGCAAGAAGCCTGATAAATGGCCTGTAGACATCAAGAAGTTCAAAATCTCTTTCATCTTTTTAAAAGATTTTTCTATCATTTCACCAATAATGTTGCCTCTATTAATCTACATGAATAACATACAAATCAACTGTGTAGACTTCAGGTTTCTAGACACTAAGGATATCTTCTAAGTACTGAAAACAGTAATAGTAAGTCATAAAGCGAGGCATTTACACACTAAAACCTACATATTTTTAATATAGTACTATGACCTCAATTAGGATACTAGTAAGTCTGTAACTTTAATTAAATTTTAAAATAGAAAGTTATTTTATAAGTGTTTTTAGGTAGTAATCACTAGCTAAAACTCAAGTTACCTCACATTCCATCCGCAGTAATGCACCAAGTAAAGGACCTCTCCACCTTCGACATCAGAATCTTTAATACTAGCTTCATACATTTTTTGATTTTTCCCTCGTCCATACCGCACTTGGACTTTCATGCCTGGTGGATAGCATTCAAACTCCTCTTCCTCATTGTGGCCATCATCATCTTCATCCTCTTCCTCCTCCTCCTCCTCCTCCTCCTCTTCTACTTCTTCATCATCTTCCTCTTCCTCTTTATTCGTTTCATCTCTTGAAAGGTTTAAAAAATTGCAGTTAATAAAAGACACTTCACAACCTTTTCAGTTCCAAACCACATAAATTGATAAAAATCGTGGCTGTGATTGTTCCGGGAACAGCAGATTCCATGTGCATGAAATTCTGAGTTTCCATTTAATATTAAAAACTAAAAATGTACAAGATGACCGCGGTTACAGAAAAATACATTTAGAGTAAATGAAGATTGAAAAGTAAGTAATGCATCAAAAAATATTTCCAATAGCCAGAAGAACAGAAGTTGTGCTGAATAGCAAGAAACTAGTAAGGCTGACTGTAACAGTTTTCTTATGTTTTATTATAAAGGTGTTTTACATCTCAGTTGACAAAAATAAAAATCAATATACTTTATAGCCATTTTCTGACTAAAAATTATTTTTAACTTCAAATATTTTCAACCTAGGATGTTTAAAACAAAAAAAATTTTTTTACTAGCCAACAGCTAGTCTTAGTAACTTTAAAAGGTGCTCCACCAAATTTTCAAATGTTATGCTAATTGCAGTATTATTCTACCTTTCACAGGAATATTCTAATCTATATCAGTGTCACATCAAGTTTTTCTCTTCTTATTCTAAACTTCATCACAATTTCTGCTCTTTTTACTACATATTTACTGAAAGCCTTTACCAATTCTCTCAACTTGCAAGTTCCAAAGAAATAGGTATATGAGAGGCCAATTCCAAATAACATGAAACAAAAATGAAAATTATGTGAAATTCTAGAAGCAGCATTGAAACCATTTTTATTTTCTCAATATCTTATCTACTTTCTAAAACTGAGTATGCATATTCACCTATTAGTCACAAATATGTACTAAACAAGTTGGAGAAATTCTTAAATTATTAAATCTTTCCAAGTGCTAGATTAAAAAAAAACTTCAATATGAAATCCTTGATTATACTTAGTTTTTATCTGCTCTGCAGTATATCTATACTCATTACAACTGTTTTCTCTCAGAAAGAATCCATCACTCTACAGCTGACAAATGAATATCATAAAACGGAACCCCAATACAGCTCATTAAGCTTTAAAAGTTAATGAATATAATATTTATATAGAGTCCCCTCCACTGAATTTCAGTCTTATATTCCTATATGCAAACTTCTAAGCAATAATAATATATTTTATCATTCCTAATTATGCAACTATATAGGCAACAAAAATAATCTATAACTGATACAAACAGCACTATAATGCTTTTTTCTTCTTCTACCTGTCCTTCTATACAGTAAGGCAGGAGGGACAAAGGGTAACCTAATACACTTTTGTTCACAGAAGTAATTTGGTTCGCAAAAGAACCAAATATGTCCATTTCCTCTTAAATACATCACAAAGTCTACGAAGATTCTCAAGAATTATTCCTATTTTAAAGACTCATTTAAAGTTAAATTAATAGGTACTTAAAAATTAAAACTTAAATGAAATTAGGTATAATCTAAGATTTTAAAAACATGAACTCTTTTAAAAATACACTGACATTCCTATAATGAAGAAATAATTAGTAGGTTAAAATGTCTACGAGATCGGAAAGGCTGTTGTGGATGATAAACTATGATTAACAATTTTAAAGAAATTATTTATATATATATATATATACACACATACATACATGAAACTGAAGCATTGAGACTTTTTTTAAAGAATGTTATTTATTTAAATCATAAGATTATATTTATCTGTATCAGGGAGAAGAGGAAGTGTATTCTGGTGGCCACAACAAAAGAAGACATTTATTATGCACTGAAGAGATTTATCATGCACCTCAGAATCATTATGCAAGAAAGAAGATAGAATAAAAAGTCTTAAAGTTTTTGAATGAAAACAAATTCTAAACTGTATTTTATGTTATATAATACACTGAACACGACTGCCAATAACAGCAAACACAATCCTATTTCAAGTGGTAGGGCAATCTCTTACTGAATCAGGAATTTAAAACCTAATACTCTGTATTAATAAAACAAAGCAATCAAAAATTAAAACTAAAAATTTCACATATCAGTCCCAGGCACAAACCAAATGAAAGTCACTTAAATAACATACTAGAGTAATAGGTAGGTCAGGGGAAGGCAGTATAGCACGGAGAAGACAAGTAATGACTCTATAGCATTTACTATGCTGATGGACAGTGATTGCAATGGGGTCAGGGTGGAGGGACTTAATAATATGGGTGAATGTTGAAACCACAATGTTGCTCATGTGAAACCTTCATGGGATTATATATCAATGATACCTTAATAAAATGATAATATACTAAAGTATAAAGAAGCAAACAGCACAATTACTGGCTATCAGCCAAAGAAAATACTCTACTCCTCTAAGAATTCAGAGGCAAAATCAGAGCTATATGAACTAACCCAAACAGAATATAGAATGCTAAGAGATAGCCTTTGAAAGCACAAAAGGCAACCAGCTTAATATGTTAGAAAAATGGATGTATATATTACATTCACACACATACACACACATTTTGTTAATTATCCTTTAGAGAACTGCATTTTGGGAAACCAACTGTATCAGCAAGGATTTTTCATCTGAATTCACAAAGAAATATCAAATTTTCCCAGTATGATGTCACAATCCTTACAATGCAACAAATTATTTTTTTTAAGATACAATTTTATTACTACTTAACTGTAGGCCAGGCACTGAACCAGGCATTTTACATAAATTAACTTACATAATCTCCCAAAACTGGACTATGAAGGAAGAACACTGAATACTTTTGGTAGTAGCTAATTACTTAGAGAAAATTTACGTATTAGAAAAATACTTATATATTAATTTTTGATAATTATAAGGTTTTTGACTACACTTATAAAACTCAGAAATCAACTCCGGCATCCCCAACACACAATGCTTCTAAAGAACATTTACCAAATTCAGGCAGTCACACCAGGAAAATTTCAGTTTGTGGTATGATACATTTGCAAGTATCTATCGTAAGTAAAAAACCCATACAGTTGAAGAATTTTAAAAAACCTACAAAATAGAGTTTATACTATAAACAGCTGAAGTTTTATTAAGATAATTATTAATAACAAAGAGGAAATACAACAGGCCTATCACAGTGCCTTCCATACAGGACATATTCCAGAAACACTTGCAGATTTAAAAGTCAGATTTTTAGGCAAAAGGCTGAATCATTACTAAGTTTCTTAGCAGTTGAAATAGTCTCCAGTAGCAGCAGAGTACTTCAAATGCATATTTACACACACAGAAATATAATCAAGTATACTATATTCATCTAAACCCAGGTTTTTTTCTTCAATGTTTATCTGCATGTTACCACCAAAATTTCAGAACACTAAAATGATCAAGAGAGTTTAGCCAAAAAGTTGGATACTAAGTTTTTTAATAATTAGAATAACATCTAATACCAGTAAGGAGTACTTGAAATACATATTTGTACCCACAGATCTATAACAAAGTAAAATAAACACCTCTTACTCTCTTTACCCAGTCATGGTTTTTCTCTCCCTGTCTGTCTGCATGCTGTGGCCAAATTTCAGAAAAATACTAAAATGATCCAAAAAGTTTGGTTGTACTTATTTTAAATGAACCACCAACAATGGGGATGTTTAGGTTTTTTAAACCTCAGATATAAAGATTAGATGCCAAAGATCACCTAAGAAATCCAGAGGTCCACTGGCAGTACATAAATTTCATTGCCAAGTAATTCACCTTTCCATACCAACCGAAACAAGTAAATACTACTGTCACATCAAGCACAACATAACAATTCTGGCCTTTTAAAAACTAATTATAAACACTTTTCCATTCTTATTTTTTGCTTAATAAATGAACACAACTCTCAGAAGCTACAGCCAACATACCATCTATAAAACATTGGAGAAAACCATCTTCCCAAATTTGTATTATCTTGTTATTAAGCATAGCTTAATGCAATAAAATACTTTTCTCAAGCTCGAACTTATGGATTTCCATGATGAGAGCAAGAAGAATGTGTCAGAAATCTTTTGCCACAATTTGAATTTTGTAGGGTCTCTGAAGGAGGCAAATGCTATTTACATAGTAAGTGCAAATCACTGAATTATTCTATATTTTGTCAAATTGAGATTCATACAGCCACACAAAGAACAGATTACAAGAATTCATTCAACCAAACTGCATCTTAACCAAAAACAAATTTCTTACCCAGATTTTGCTTTTTCTTCTTCAGCTTCTACCTTTATGCTGAGAGAATCATCTACCCCAGTTGTTTCATCATCTTTATCTTCCAGATTTTCATTTTCTTCTGTTCTTTTCACATTAACTTCTTTTTCCTGATCAGGCTGTGTAGGTATAGATTCTAATAAATTCTTTTTACTCCCCTAGAAAAAGATCAGAGGAACTAAACCAACAAAAATAAAAATTATCAAACTAATTCCATGATCTGTTAACAGAAAGTGGTACCAACCAATACTAACATCAATAAAGTTATTAGTTATTTTAAGAAGCTCCTGCCATTCCTAAAACATTAAGCAAAAACAGCTAACAGCTCTTCCAAACACAAAAATGGCATTTAATGAAGAAAATGCACAAACAATAAAATTACAATAAATTGATTATGAAAACTTTACAGAGGATGTAGAAAATGTACCAAAGAAGGCAAAGGACTAGTAACAGTATCTAATTTACCAGAGGGGGCTTGGTATTTTCCTTTTTTTCAATATCATCTTCAGTAGGCTTTTCTTCTTTTGGTATTATATTCTCCTCTTCTTCAATCTTTATTTCTTTGATCTCTGGTTCACCTTCCTCCTTAACTTTTATTTCTTTTACATTTTCACACTCCTTACATGGCTTAACAACTTTCTCTGGCAATGCCATTTGAAATTCAATATTGGCCGACCTACAGTACTCCTCAAAGCCATATAAGTATCTGGAAAAAGGAAGAGAAATTTTATTTGAGAAAACATTTCAAAGTATTACTACAGAGTTGTGGTTTTGTGTTCATTTACTTGTTTAAGTTCTCAGATACTGAGCTGTATTAAAAATCTAATTTATTGTCGTTCAGGTCTTACCAATCTTTTTAGCCCAAATACAAACATATTTCAAAGAAAAAATTCATTAAAAAAACTACACTAAAAGTGAAAAGACTGTCATAATCTTATAGTAATTTTAATAATAGTATCTATTAGAAGTATTCGGAATAGCATCAATTTGTTGAGCATTTCTTATATGCCAGTCACTGGGCTTCCTAGTACATGTAAAATCTCATTTAATCATCAGAGCAAGATAGGTAGTATTACCACATTTTACAAATGAAGAAACTGAGGCTTAGAATAAACTGACTTGTGGCATAAACAGCTAATAATTGGTAGAATCAGGAATTACAGCTGGGTTTATTTGACTTTAAAACTTTGCCTATAACCTCTATGCAGTACTTGCAAATTTATTTGGCCAGAAAAACTTTTCTTCACAGACTATCTCATAGATCTATTATTCTTGCAATATACTCTAGAAAGTGCTGCTATAGAGTTGATTGCTCTAGAAAAAATTTGATTGCTTCTTAGGAGAAATAAATAGCTACATGGCAAATTCCATCCTGCTCTCTAGGTAAAATAAAGAATAGAGCCATATCAAATACACCGACTTACTTTTTATAAGCACATTTAACATTGTATCCTGCAGCTGAATTTAATACAGGAATTCCAAGATCTTGGTAGACTTGTTTCCAAACAGCTCCACTTTCAATCTAATGGACAGAGTGAAATGAAAACTCCCAAATTAAAAGAGGGGAATATAATTTGATAAATACAGTATATATAAATATGTATTTATATTTATTGGTTCTAGTCTCAAAGGAATGAAAAATACTAATCTCGATAAATTCTAAATAAAAAATTTGGTTTACAATATTTTAACGTAGGTTTTAGTATTCTAACAAATCTCAGAGAATTATCAGATCACTTGAGTTTTAAGTAAACTGCCACAGTAAATAAGAGAACATCCAGGTTCCTAAACAAAATTTGTAATGAAAAGACAGAGATAAAGAATTTTTAAATCATGTATTTTTTCCCACAGAACTCACAAGCTAATAAATCAAAGCATTTCTATAGAGCTTAGTAAAGCATTTTATTCTACAAAAAACTTTTTTTCCAGATAGTCTTAATTGGATGAACACCATACATCATGGAGACCTGAAGATAATTTTTCCAGTTCAACAGAGATTTTCAGTATGTATACACACACATATAAATGTTTTATATAGATACCAGGCACAGTGGAAAAGATTAAGGATATAAAGATTAGTAAGACAGATCCCTACTATCAAGGACCTTAGAGTCCAGGGCAAAAAAAACAAAAAAGATATGGTTGTGCTGTGACTCAGATAAACACAGGTGGTTTATGAAAAAGTTTGACAAAATAAACAGTAAATCAGATACCCCATTTTTTAAAATCCTTAATTTAAATTTGATCTGAGGAAGCTGTTTCTAACTTATATTTTCCATTTTATTTTCCTTCTTAGGTTTTTACTAATAGACAATTTTAGGTAATTTTTAGATGAGAAAATATGCTGTATGAAAAACATGTTTCACTTTTGACTGTAAAACTTACATTATCAAATCCTCCAAGTTTATGTACAAGTCTGAATAACTTAAAGAGATTCAAGTTTCGATATCCAAGTACAGGTCGTTTGTTAATGGGTGTGCCTGTTAAAGAAAACATATATTAGAACCACACTACAGTTTTTATGTAAATTTCAAAAGACTCAAATAGTACCACCAAACATACGTAGTGCAAAGTGCGTGTGTGTGTGTGTGTGTATACGTGTATATATATATATATATATGAAAAAAGTCCCTTGTTAATCAAAAAAATGATGTCTACTACTTAAATTTTTCAAAAATTAGTGACACAAAGTTTGGTAGAACTGAAGAAAGTGCTGAGGTAATTGATAGGCAGTTGCTTCACAAAGAGTTATTTTTGATACTTTTTTGTATTTTACTAATTTACTACTACGCTAAATAATGATTCTACAGTAAAAACTATAATTCTGTTTCATTCTAACATGGAAAAATGTAGGGCAAGGACACTAAAACTAACAAACTGTTAGCAAGTGGCAGAGGAAAAACAGGATAGACAGAAGTACACAACCTATGGTCCTTTCCAAAAAATACATGACTGGCATAATTGTATCTTATTCTTTTTCTAATACTAGATTTTATTCATTTTCTTCACATTTTTATTGAATCTGATACACAAGCCTATAAAACACCTATCCTCCTTAGGCCAAGTCTCTATTCATACTAAGAAATAATACAGGAATCCAGAACATTTTATATTAAAGAAAAAAAAAAGATGCCTGCATTGTAGTAGCCACTAGCATTTACAAGAGCAAAAGACAAGAAGGGCCAGCCTCTACTCATCAGCAATACAAACAAGGATTTAAAAAAACATTAATTCCCAGAGAATAGTGGCACTTCTAAATTATTCATTTTGTCCTTCTCCTCAAGCTACAGAGCTTTCTGCATCTCCCACTCTCTTTTTAAAGGCATCATTCCAGGAAAGGAGAAACTATACTCTGAATAGCAGATTAGCCAGAAAATCAGGGCCATAGTTCTTGGAGGTCTACATCATCACTGTGAATTAAAGGTTAGCACCCATTCCCCTTTCCCCAATCCTTGCATTTCTTTAACATCACAAGGCAGACTCAATAAGCTGATCCAAGGCTCCCATAGAGACTTTGTTACCTTTCTCTATTTCTGCCTCTCTGTGGACAGTTTAATTCTCCTCTTAGTTCTATGTAGCTGGGACACAGGAAGACTTACAGCCTTCCTAAGAGTATGGTGTGGGTGTCTCTCCCTCTGTCTCTCACTCTGTCTCTCACTCATTCGTATTCACATACACACATATCCTAGATTTATCAAACAGTGATTTTGGAGAAGGCTTTTTGCTAGAGAAATCTATATACATGCAAATAAATTAGTACTATGATTCCCATTCTGCTGCTGTTATCTAGTATAAGAGGTTATTAGGGTCCCATGGATAGGTGGAGAGATAAGCCATGAAGAATACAGGGATTTATTTATGGGTCCATAGCCATATTATCCATCAAAATACTGTCAAATTCTTCATTCCACTTACCACATGATAGACATTATGCTAGGTGCTGGTGATACTGACAAACAAAAGGCATCTATGTTACAAGTGACATGAAGCTTAATGAATAGTGTTCTTATCTGATACCTACAACACTAATGATAAAAAAAAACACTCACCTCTGTCTTCCATAAATTTATACAACTGCTGAAGAAAGTTCTCCCTTTCTTCTGGAAATGGTTCTATTTCTTCCTGATTTTAGCCACAAAAAAATAGAATATTATTTTTCTCAGGTAAGCATTTTAATAATATGAGCAGATTTCCTACTAACAGCAAAGACTGTCACAAAAATATTTTGAAAACTTCGTTATCAAATAATTATTTCTTAATACTAAGCTATTCAAAACCAGCACAGTGTATTAGACATTTTACATTATAGAGGAATATTTCCTCTATTCCTATACAGAACAAAAATCCCAAAATCCCAAATGTAAATTTTCACATAAGAAATGAGACTAGCAAGATGGTTCATGGACTTATCATATCTGAGACCTAGTCTTTAAATTAGGATCACAGGCTCAAGAAGACCTACTCTCACTTATACTAAATTGGGTCAGGGTTTAAAATAACTGACTCTTTTATTGCTCCTCAAGAAACTACACAAGTGTGGGTCCCATCAGCTCTAACTATAAGTATCCTTCATTATATACAGCCCCACTGTGTAGTACTTCAAGCTTATAAAATAAGTAAAGTGGGTAACAAACTTGATCTACAATACCTGAAGATTCAGACTTATGGAAATCTTCAACTAATAAAATAGTTCCCTGATTTATCAATTACAAGGGAAGGACTAGCTTCTTGCTACTGTGGCCAAGGGCTATGGCAGTAGGGAGCTGCTCTTGAAGCAGCCTGCAAGGAGCAGGGTAGTAGGTGAGACTGAGGAACTCATAAATTCAGTGACTATCACTATTCAACAAACATTCAATGAGCATCAGTAAGAACAGTCACTATACTATGCTAGGTGCTGAATCAAATTTTTGAAAACAAGCAATGGAGCCTGCCATTACAGAACATGATTAGGAGTAACTGCAGAGAAAGTGATTCAAAATATACATCTGAGCTGTACAGTTACTCAGGCTGAATGTATTTCTAATTGTAAAAGTTAGAAGCATACTTTCAATTGATAGTCTAAATATAGCATTTTAGTTTTAAAAATCATGTGGCTAATGTCTCTGTTTGAGATTTGCCCCTTTATTTTAAAAGCTAGCGAGCAAAAGAAGGCAAGTTGAAAACAAAAAACAAAAACCTATGTTTTCTATTAGGTTTGCTAGTTGGACAGAGAAGAATAAATGATGATGGTTATTTTGCTTATGAAAGATCTCTATTTATGAATTTAAACATGGTCCACATATGCTGGGTTTTGGTAAGATAGTTTAAGGAAATATAACTTTATATATAAGTTTAAGGAAATATGTTATCTAGACATTATCTTGATGTTTCCATGGTACAATATTTGACTTTCTTAAACTGCCAAATTTATTCCTGTTTTAAAATTTTTAAGTGAAGTTTCTAATTAACTTAAGAAAACATTTAAACTGGAAACCAGATATGCTTTTACAAAAACAGTAAAACACAAATCTAAGCAACAAAAGTTTGGTAACTGATATTTATTGATCATTTGTTACATGTTACACCCTGTGACAGACACTATGAGTGTGAATATGAGTAAGACAGGGTCTCTCAAGAGCTTAAAAATTAGAAGGAGGAAAAAAATAGACAATGAATGTATGTGGGTGCCTGTGTGTGATAAAAATACGAAACTTTCCTGAGGTGAGGGAGGCGATGAGTCACAGAACGTTTCCCTTTACAAAAGTAACATTTGAAAAGAGTTTTGAAAACTGAACAGGCAGGAGTATACCAGACTGACAGAGAGAAAGGGAAAAGGCACTGTAGGGAGAGGTGCAAAGGTGAGCAGAAACAAGGCATGCATTCTGTTATTGCTACAGCATAAAGTTCAGAGTGGGGGTGGAGTGTATAACAAAAGAAGTGATTTTAAAAAAACGCACGGGCTAACAGTAATCAAAACAATTTCACACTGGCACAAGAACAGTGATAGATCAATCAAACAGAATAGAGAGCCAGATATAAACCCAAGCATATATGGTCAATTAATATACAGTAAAGGAGTCATGGATCTGCAATGGGGAAAAGAGCCTCTTCAACAAATAGTGTTGGCAAAACTAGACAGCTACATGTAAGAGAATAAAACCGGATTACTGTCTAACCCCATGCCCAAAAGTAAACTCAAAATGGATCAAAGACCTGAATGTAAGTCATGAAACCATAAAACTCACAGAAGAAAAAACAGGCAAAAATCTCTTGAATATAAACATGAGCAACTTTTTCCTGAACACATCTCTTCAGGCAACAGAAACAAAAGCAAAAATGAACAAGTGGGAATTTATCAAACTAAAAACCTTCTGTACAGCAAAGGACACCATCAGTAGAACAAAAAGGCATCGTACAGTATGGGAGAATATATTTGTAAATGACTTATCTGATAAGGGGTTAACATCCAAAATATATAAAGAACTCATATGCCTTAACACCCAAAAAACAACCCGATTAAAAAATGGGCAGAGGATATAAACAGACACTTCTCCAAAGAAATCTGAATAGCCAACAGGCACATGAAAAGATGCTCCACATCACTAATCATCAGTAAAATACAAATTAAAACCACAATGACGTATCACCTCATACCAGTTACAATGACCAACATCCAAAAGACAAGAAACAACATGGCAAGGATGTGGAGAAAGGGGTACCCTCCTACCATTGTGGAAAATGATATAGTTTCCTCAAAAAACTAAAAATAGAAATACCATCTGACCCATTAATTTCACTCCTAGGAATATATCAGAAGAAAACTAGATCGCTGATTTAAAAAGACACATGCAGCCCTAGATTTATTGCAGCACTATTTACAATAGCCAAGAAAGCTACCGAAGTGTCCATCAACAGATGAATGGATAAAGAAGATGTGGTATATATACACAATGGAATATTATTCACCCATTAAAAAAAAACCTAAATCCAACCATTTCCAACAACATGGATGGAGCTAGACAGCATTATGGTCAGTGAAATAAGCCAGGCAGAGACAGACAAGTACCAAATGATTTCACTCATTTGTTGAGTATAACAACAAAGCAAAACTGAAGGAACAAAACAGCAGCAGACTCACAGACTCCAAGAAGGGAATACTGGTTACCAAAGGGGAGGGGTTGGGGCTTGAGGGGCACTATAATCCATAATCACAATATAGGTAGGTCACACGGAAGGCAGTACAGCACAGAGAAGACAAGTAATGACTCTATGGCATCTTACTACGCGGACACACAGTGACGACTATGGGGTAGGGGGTGGTGAGGATTTTATAATATGGGTGAATATTGAAATCACAATGTTGTTCATGTGAAACCTTTGTAGATTGTATATTAGGGATTCAAGATGGTGGGGTGAGAAATGAGACAGAGAACTTCTCCCAAAATCACAGACAGTGTGAAAATACACTTAGTACAACCAACCCTAAAACAATAACTGGAAAGAAGGCTGCACCAGACTGCATACAGACCTCAGAAAAAGAGTAGACCTCACAAAACAGGGTAACGTACCAAAGCTTGATGCAGGGGAACCCAGGCTCTTCCCCCACCCCAGCTAACCTACAGAACAAAGAGAAATGGAGCGGGGAGAGGGTGAAAGCCTGGGAATGCTGAACACCTACCCCGAACATCTGCTTTGCCAGCAGAAACCTACATTGTATGGTGCTCGGGAGGATGGGGAGCTGGGACAGGCAGAGTGCTTGAGAGACAGATTCGAGAGGTTTGTGCAGGACGGGATTCACACCCGGCCCACTCTGAGACAAGTGAAAGGCAGGTGGTCTGAGAGGCTTCCTAGCAGTGAGAGAGCTGCTGAAGGGGTGGGGTTTGCACAGAGCTTGCTGGGCAGGAGAAGGTATAGGGGGACAAGCTTGTCTGGGCACATTCTGCCCAACATTTTGGGAACATAGAGGAAGTTGACACTTCATCCTCCTGGCTGCCTACTCAGCTTCCAGGACCCCCGCTGTGACACGCAGCCTGCTGCACTTTCCTCCTGGCCTGATGGCACCAGGTGGCAATCTGGCAGTCACGGTGCTGAGAACAGGCCAGCTTGAGGGAGGCCCCGCCTACAAAATCTAGAGACGCAAAGCACAGAGGCTTACACGTGTATGCTCAGCCCACTGGTTCTGACACTGGAGACAGGCACCGCAGATGGGAATCAGGAAACAGATCTTTTGACCCCCAAGCACCAGCTCCGCTCCCCTCTGACCCCCAACTTCACTCTAGAGGCTGAGCAGCACCAGACACTGGGGCTTCTGGGCACCAGAAGTCACCACACAGAAATATGAAAGGTCAAAAGAAGATGGTCAGACCAAAATCTAACAAACCCCAGAAAAAATGCCAAATGAAAATGAACTCACCAATCTTCCTGAAAAAGACGTCAAAATAAAAATCATAAACCTGCTCAAAAAGGAACAGAAAAATATTCAAGAACTCAGGAATGAATTTAAGATGGAGATTCAATCATAAAGAAGTTCCGTATCTGAAATGAAACATACAATGGAGGGATGTAAAAGCAGATTACATGTAGTAGAAGAGGCAGCAAATGGAATAGAAATTAGGGAAGAGGAATACAAAACCCTGAGACACAGAGAGAAGAAAGAAACTCTAAGAATGAAAGAATATTGAGAGAACTGTGTGACAAATACAAACAGAACAATATTCACATAATAGGGGTACCAGAAGAAGAAGAGAGAGGAAAAGAGATAGAAAGTGTCATTCAGGAGGTAATGGCTGAAAACTTCCCAATTCTGGGGAAGGAGATAGTATCTCAAGCCATGGAGGTGCACAGATTTCCCAACACAAGGGACCCAAAGAAGACAAAATCAACACATATAATAATTAAAATGGCAAAGATCAAGGACAAAGACAGACTTTTAAAAGTAGCACAGAGAGAAAAAAGATCACATACAAAGGAAAAACCATCAAGCTATCATCAGATTTCTCAACAGAAACCTTACAGACCAAAAGGGAGTGGCATGATATATTTAATGAAATGAAGCAGAAGGGCATTGAACCAAGAATATGCTACATGGCAAGGTTATCATTTAAATTTGAAGGAGGGATTTTCAGATAAGGAAAAGCTGGAAGAATTTACCTCCCACAAACCACCTCTACAGTGCATTTTGGAGGGAGTCCTATAGATGGAAGTATTCCTAAAGCTAAATAGATGTCACCCAAGGGATAGACAAAGACTAGAGAATATGATTCATAACATACAAAGAATAGAGGAGGAAGAAAAAGGAGGAAAAATATAAAGAACCTTTAGGTTTTGTTTGTAATATCATAAGAAGTGAGTTAAATTAGACAGATAGTAAGGGAATTGAACTTGAACCTTCGGTAACCACAAATCTAAAGCCAGCAATGGCAATAAGTACGTACCTATCGATAATTACACTAAATGTATATGTTCTGAATGCACCAATCAAAAGACGGATACTCACTGAATGGATAAAAAAAACAAGACCTCTCTATATGCTGCCTACAAGAGACTGACTTCAAACCCAAAGACATACACAGACTGAAAGTAAAGGGGTGGAAAAGATATTCCATGCAACTAATAGTGAGAAAAAAGCAGGAGTTGCAGTACTTCTATCAGAAAAAATAGACTTCAAAACAAAGAAAGTAACAAGTGACAAAGAAGGACATTACATAATGATAAAGGGGTCTGTCTAATAAGAGGATATAACTACTATAAATATCTATGCACCCAACACAGGATCACCAACATATGTGAAACAAATACGAACAGAATTAAGGGGAAATAGAATGTAATGCATTCATTTTGGGAGACTTCAACACACTACTCACTCGAAAAGACAGATCATCGAGACAGAAAATAAAGAGACAGAGGCACTTAACAAAGTATCAGAAGAGAAAGACCTAAAGGACATCTGCAGAACACTCCATCCAAAAGCAAAAGGATACACATTCTTCTCAAATGTACATGGAACATTTTCAAGAATAGATCATATACTAGGCCACAAAAAGAACATCAGTAAATTCAAAACAACTGAAATTGTACCAATCAGTTTCTCAGATCACAAAGCTATGAAATTAGAAAAAAATTACTCAAAGAAAAGGAGAAAGCCCTCAAACACATGGAGGCTTAATAACATGCTCCTAAATAATCAATGGATCACTGACCAAATAAAAACAGAGATGAAGCAAAATATGGAGCCAAATGGCAACAATAATTCAACACCGCAAAATCTGTGTGATGGAGCAAAGGCTGTGCTAAGAGGGAAATACATTGCAATACAGGTGTACCTCAGGAAAGAAGAACAATCCCAAATGAACAGTCTAAACTCACAATTAATGGAACTACAAAAGGAAGAACAAATGAGACCCAAAGTCAATAGAAGGAGGGACATAATAGAGATTAAAGCAGAAATAAATAAAATTGAGAAGAATAAAACAATAGATAAAATCAATGAAAGCAGGAGCTGGTACTTCAAGAAAATAAACAAAATAGATAAACCACTAGCCAGGCTTATTAAGAAAAAAAGAGACTCTACACACAAACACAGAATGAGAAATGAGAAAGGAAAAATCACTATGGACACCACAGAAATAAAAAGAATTATGAGAAAATACTATTAAAAAATATGGTACAAACTCAATAACCTAGAAGAAATGGACAACTTTCAACAAAATAGAACCTAGAAAGGCTGACCCAGGAAGAAACAAAAAATCTGAATACACCAATTACCAGCAAAGAAATTGAGTTGGTAATCAAAAAACTACCTAAGAACAAAACGCCTGCACCAGATGGTATCACGGATGAATTTTATCAAACATTTAGTGAAAACCTAATACTTATCTTCTTTAAAGTTCTCCAAAAAGTAGAAGGGGAGGGAATACTCTCAAACTCATTCTACAAGGCCAACATCACTCTAATACCAAAACCAGGCAAAGACACCACAAAAAAAGAAAATTACAGACCAATATTCATGATGAACATAGATGCAAAAATACTCAACAAAGTATTAGCAAACCAAATTCAAAAACACATCAAAAAGATCATCCATCATGATCAAGTGGGATTCATCCCAGGGATGCAAGGATGGTACAACATTCGAATATCCATCGACTACATCAACAAAAAGAAGGACAAAAACCACATGATCATCTCCATAGATGATGAAAAAGTATTCAAAAAATTCAACATCCATTCATGATAAACTCTCCACAACATGGGTATAGAGGGCAAGTACCTCAACATAATAAAGGCCATATATGACAAACCCACAGCCTACATTATACTTAACAGCGAGAAGCTGAAAGCTTTTCCTTTAAGACCGGGCACAAGACAAGGATGCCTACTCTCTTCACTTTTATTCAACATAGTTCTAGAGGTCCTAGCCACAACACAAAGAAATAAAACGCATCCAGATTGGTAATGAAGAAGTCAAACTGTCCCTGTTTGCAAAGACATGATATTGTACATAAAACACCCTAAATAATCCACTCCAAAACTACTAGATCTAATATCTGAATTCCATAAAGTTGCAGGATACAAAATTAATACACAGAAATCTATTGCATTCCTATACAATAATGATGAACTAGCAGAAAGAGAAATCAGGAAAACAATCCCATTCACAATTGCATCAAAAAGAATAAAATACCTAGGAATAAACCTAACCAAGGAGGTGAAAGATGAATACTCTGAAAACTACAAGAAACTCATGAGAGAAATGAAAGAAGATACCAATAAATGGAACACATCCCGTGCTCATGGATAGGAAGAATTAATACTGTCAAAATGGCCATCCTGCCTAAAGCAATCTACAGATTCAATGCTATTCCTATCAAAATACCAACAGTATTCTTCAATGAACTAGAGTAAATAGTTCTAAAATTCATATGGAATCACAAAAGACACCGAATAGCCAAAACAATCCTGAGAAGGAAGAATAAAGAAGGGGGAATTACGCTGACTTCAAGCTCTACTACAAAGCCACAGTAATCAAGACAATTTGGTACTGGCACAAGAACAGACCCATAGACCAATGGAACAGACTAGAGAGCCAGGATATAGACCCAAGCATATATGGTCAATTTATACACAACAAAGGAGCCATCGATATACAATGGGGAAATGACAGGCTCTTCAACAGCTGGTGTTGGCAAAACTGGACAGCTACATATAAGAGGAGGAAACTGGATTATTGTCTAACCCCACACACAAAAGTAAATTCAAAATGGATCAAACACCTGAACGTAACTTATGAAACCATAAAACTCTTTGAAAAAAACTTAGGCAAAAATCTCTTCGATATAACCATGAGCAACTTCTTCATGAATATATCTCCACCGGCAAGGGCAACAAAAGCAAAAATGAACAAGTGGTACTATATCAAACTAAAAAGCTCTGTACAGCAAAGGATACAATTAGTAGAACAAAATGATATCCTACAGTATGGGAGAATATATTCATAAATGACATATCCAATAAAGGGTTGACATCCAAATTATATAAAGAGCTCAAGCACCTCATCAAACAAAAAGCAAATAAGCCAATTGAAAAATGGCAGAGGATCTGAACAGACACTTCTCCAAAGAAGAAATTCAGTTGGCCAACAGGCACATGAAAAGATGCTCCACATTGCTAATCATCAGAGAAATGCAAATTAAAAGCACAATGAGGTATCACCGCACACCAGTTAGGATGGCCACTATTCAAAAGACAAACAACAAATGTTGGCGAGGATGTGGAGAAAGGGGAACCCTCCTGCACTCCTGGTGGGAGTGCAAATTAGTTCAACCTTTGTGGAAAGCATTATTGACATTCCTCAAAAAACTCAAAGTAGAAATACCATTTGACCCAGGAATTCCACTCCTAGGAATTTAACCTAAGAATGCGGCAGCCCAGTTTCAAAAAGACATATGCACCCCTATGTTTACTGCAACACTATTTACAACAGCCAAGAAATGGAAGCAACCTAAGTGTCCATCAGTAGATGAACTGATAAAGAAGATGTGGTATATATACACAATGGAATATTATTCAGCCATAGCAAGAAAACAAATCCTACCATTTGCAACAACATGGATGGAGCTAGAAGGTATTATGCTCAGTGAAATAAGCCAGGCAGAGAAAGACAAGTATCCAATGATTTCACTCATTTGTGGAGTATAAGAACAAAAAAAAAACTGATGGAACAAAACAGCAGCAGACTCATAGAACCCAAGATTGGACTAATAGTTACCAAAGGGAAAGGGACTGGGGAAGATGGGTGGGAAGGGAGGGATAAGGTGGAAAACGGGGTATTACGATTATCCCATATAATGTAGCATTGTGGAGATACGGGGAAGGCAGTATAACACAGAGAAGACAAGTAGTGATTCTACAGTATCTTACTATGCTGATGGACAGTAACTCTAACGGGGTATGTGGTGGGGACCTGATAATAGGTAGAGTCTAGTAACCATAATGTTGCTCATGTAATTATAGATTAATAATACCAAAATAAAATTTAAAAAAAGAAAAATATTTTATATTAATGATACTTTAATTGAAAAAAAATAAAGTAACAAGTGTTGGCAAGGATGTGAAGAAGTTGGAATGCTTTTACATTGCTGCTGCTAATGTAAAATGGTACAGCTGCTGCGGAAAACAGTTTGCCAGTTCTTCAAAAACTTGAACATTGCATTACCATATGACCCAGCAATTTCACTTGATTGAATACTGAAAAGAATTGAAAATAGGCGCCCAAGTACAGTAGCCCCCTCTTATCTGTGGGGGATACATTCCAAGACCCCTCACTGGATGCCTGAAACTGCATAGTACTGAACCCCATATATACTGTGTTTTTTCCCTATGACAACGTTTAGTTTACAAATAGGCACAATAAGAGATCAGAACAATTAATAATAAAATAGGATAATTAAAACAATAGACTATAATAAATATGTGAATGTGAAAAACAAAGGCAGGGAGTAGACTTTAAAGGAGGTTCTGTAAGTGAAGTTTGACTTTTATAAGCCACTGAGGAGGTTTTAAGCAAGGGATAGATTGGTCATTTTAGCATTTTAAATAGAAAACAGTAGGGGAGAACATGAAGCCAAGAACCTTTTATACAACACATTGTCATAGATCACTGTATCATAAAACATAAACTCTGAAACAATCCTATTTCATTAATTGTTGTTAACTACAGTTAAATGGCAGAATTTCATACCCTACCTAAAATGCTACTGCCATTAACCTCATAAAAATATTAAAAACTATTCACATCATCGTAAATACAGTAGTCTTCACCATCTACACCATTTACCCAATAAGTTTTAGGAAGTCATTCAAAAAAAAACCATTGAAGAGAACCTTGGTGCAGTGTCACTAGTAGTATCATGGTCATCTTTTCTTGATACTTGTCACTGTTGGACCTAGTACCAGGTATAAAAAACCTAAAATTTTAGCTTCTTGATCCAATAAATTCACAGATGTCTTATTTGTGATTTAATTAGATCTACCCATTTGTATTAGATAAAATAAGACTCTCTGAGTCAAAGAGGTAATAGTCTTCACTTTTTTGATGATTATTCTTTTAATACCAGATGGAAGATTTTTTAATACTTTTTATGATTTTATACTTTTCTAGGTATTTCAATAAAATATGCAAGTGTAAACAGTGACAGCTGTGTACATGATGGTAAGGAATACTTAAGTAGAATTTTGCTCTGTTAGTTGAATATTTCCTTAATCATCTGATAAACCAAAAGCACAAGATGAAGAAACATTTCTGAAGTTATTAGGATGAACTATAACTGATGATTTTTAATTTCACAAGATCATATTTCTATGTTAAGATAAACTACTCGATGATAAATATCACAAATACAATTTTATTATGAAATAACTCTAATACTAAAAATACTTAAGTGATTGGTGACTTTATGCCAAATCCCAAGTCACAAAGGAAACCCAACTGTTATTTTTTATTTTAAATGGCTTCAACTATTTTTACTTACTTCTTCCTCACTGCCGTTATCCTCCTTTTCTTTTTCATCATCTTCTTCTTCCTCCTCTTCTTCTGCTTCACTGCTAGAACTATCTTCTTTCAATTCAGTCTTCCAGTTAGCAGGAATGGTTCTACTTTTGTGAAATTCAAGTGCCTGATCAAAGGCTGAAAGAGACCATAAACTATGTGAACTGGAGAAATTAGGACAACTGATTTATCTAAAAATATTAATCTAGATAAGAAATAAAAACTACTGTTCTAATACCACTGACGTTTGTTTAGGAAGTGGTTGCAGCGTGCCAGGCACTATGCTCTGCAGCAACCAATCTTAAAGTAACAGTCCTAAATATTAGGCCCTCATTTTACAGATGGCAAAACTGCCACCACTGGAAGGTGACTCAGATCCAAACAAATACAAGAGAAACAAGCAGTTTTCTTCTCTCAAATGAAAATGTCTAGCAAAAAAACAACGTTAAGACAGGTAAATTTTAATCAAATGACTAATAAACAGTATGTTATACCAGGCAGAGAGCCATTGGAATGAACATACACTACCTGAAAATAAACTGTAAATATGTTCTCTAGCTCAACCTGAATTAAAATTATATTAACAATTAGCTTAACCTAAAATTAGCTAGACAGTTATTCTCATTTTACATTACATGGAAATAAAATCTAAACCATAAATTCTTAATTATTTTTAACCAGTCTACATGGCACATTGTTTTCTTTGATGAAAACTGGCAAAGAAAAAATAAACAGCTATTTACAATGCCAAAAATCAAGTAAGAAATCAATTACAGCATATTCCTCAATAAAAGGTAACTATCAATGTATTTTGAGAAATACTGAACAAAACTACTTAGATTCCTGTCTCTACCATACTTTATTTACTAGGCAAAAGCCAGATTATAGTGATAGCTGATGACTGAGTTCTGTCCCACTTTTAGATTATTACCCCTCATTATAAACTAAAAAAAGAAAAAGGTGTAACAAAAGACATACATGATTACACAAGTGTAACTCATATATAGAACCAAATATAACTTTCAAGGCATAACATAAAAAAAATACTTTGAACTGCAAAATAAAATTTAATCTTCAAAAACACTTCATCTGTTTTTAAGTTAACTATAATTTATTACAACTATGAATTAATTATAATTTACATGACTATAATTTTTTTAACTTACCTTGTTTTAATATAGCATCAAGCTTTGGTGCAGAGTCACTAGTCATTTCATGGACATCCTTTCTTGGTACTGAAGTACTATATTATTTTTAATTAAAAAAAAAACACAAAAACACAGAGCTTAATTAAAAATCCAATTACACACCACAGAAAAATACTGAGAAACATGGGAATATTGACATATACAATGAAATCGATTGCACACAGGGATGCAAGTTCCAAATAAAATGTTAGGCAGGAGGGTAAATATGTAATCACCTACAGAAGGACCCCACCTTAAGAGATGTTTTATGAACACCAACGTATATTCAAATATCAAAGAATCCATGGCTAACTGCAATACTGAAAAATATGAAATACTGAACATGGCAAAAAAAATATCTGGATAGCAGAATTCATCAATCTAATTAAAAAGCCATCAAAGAATAAGAGTTTGCCATTACCGTACGACAATCACAAGAAACTACAATATTTAAGACTTGAAGAAAATGTACTAGCCTATAATGTAAGTGGTTCTTTTAACAATTTCTCTTACACTGGATTCCAGACTCATAAGCAGACTTTTACTATACAATTTGAGGTCTTTCATGGAATGCCCCCACCATAAGAAGGGGTCAGAAGTAAACAATTCAGACATTCTAAGATATATGTCACCCATATTTCCTATTTTACAACAATTAATTATCATTCAGCTTTTCTGCATTTTGTTTGTATCACCGGTCTACATAAACCTGAAAACTATTTAAAATACTTTAAATACTTTTACTTTAAAAATTTCAAATAAAAAAACAAAAGCAGAATAGTGCAATGAACCTCCACATATCCATCACCAAACTACAAAAATTATTAACTCAGCTTCATTTAAACCCCACCTACTTCTTCCCACCCCAAAAGGATTATTCTGAAGCAAATCCCAGATATTATAATTGGATTTATGCTATTTCATTATGTACCTTTAAAATAAAAATCATTTAAAAAACAATAAGTATATCTTTAAAAATTAACAGTAACTTCATAACATCATGAAGCCAGAATCAATTTCAGTGTTCAAATTTTTATGGTATTTTTGTTAAAACAGATTTAATAGTTTTTAAAAATCATCTTTTTAGAACTTCAAACCAGATACCAATCTTAAAACATGATCCTTTTAAGGTACAGTCGTTCAATAAAGCAAAGTATAAAACATATAGCCTTTCTAGTCATAAATTCTTAAAGAAAAATATGCACAGAAATTCATAGTTTTCAAAATTTTCTACATGAAAAATCACATTCTTAACACTTAACATACATTTACAGTGACCCATTTTAATCCCCAGACTACTACTGTAGAAGTCAAATGTGACAACAGGTATCACTACAACCATTAAACATAATTTAAATATTAGAAAACCCTAGTTAGATATTAAAGAATAAATGTATCAATCAATATTAGACATGACAGAAGTACCTAATTTGCCACAACAATTCAGCAGCTATTATACAGGAGGCAAATAATGGCAAATTAAACAGTGCTGAAAGTCTAGTTTAAGAAAAAAACAAAATGATGAGGGTGGAATTCAATCTGGCAGCGTGAGAGGTGAGAGGGGGAATCTCCAAAAACCACAAACAGTACAAAAATATAGTTAATTAATACAACCAACCTTAAAACAACAAGAAAGAAGGCTAAATCAGACTGAAAAGAGACCTCAAGAAAAGAGGAGACCTCAAGAAACAGGGTAACATAGGAAAGCCTTAATTTGGTGCGACCTAACCCTTTACCTACCCAGCTCACCGGTGGAAGTAACAGAAATGGAGCGGGGGAGGGGTGGAAGACTGTGACTGTTGAACACCTAACGGTAGAGATCTGCTTTGTGAGCAGAATCCTACAGTGTGTGGTTATCCAGACACTGGGGAGCTCGGACAGGCGGAGGGCTTGAGAAATTGAGATTCCAGACATTTATGGAGGAGGGGATCCACACCTGGCCAACCTGTGTCAGAGGAAAGGAAGACAGGCAGTCTGAGAGGCTACCTAGGAGCCAGAGGGCTGCGGAAGGGGTGGGGTTTCACGGAGCTTGTGTGCGGCAGAAGGGAGAGCTGGACAAGGTTGCCTGGGCGTACTGTCCCCAGCAGGTTGGGAACTTTGGGGACCTTCGGATACTCCATCCACATGGCTGTGTACTCAGCTCAGAGGACCCCACTGTGACACACAGCCTGCTGAGCTTTCCTACTGGCCTGCAGACACTGGCTCGCAAACCCACAGTCACTACACAGGCGACAGGCCAACCAGAGGGAGGCAGCACTTACAACAGCTAGAGACGCAAAGCACAGAGGTTTTCACGTGTGCTTGGCCCACTGGCTCTGACACTGGAGACAGGCACCACAGACAGGAATCAGCAAACAGATCTTTCCTCCCCCCCGGGCACCAGCTCTGCTCCCCTAAGACCCACAACCTCACTCTTGGGGTTGAGAAGTCCAGAGACTGGTGATTCTGTACCCTAGTTGGCACCACACACAAATATGAAACAACAAAAAAACATGGTT
>JAVSCE010022120.1:0-168558 GCA_032199065.1 Smutsia gigantea
TAACTTTAGGCAAGTTCCTCCTCATCTCTGTGTTTTCACATACATAAAATGGAAGAGATAATACCTGCCCCACAGGATTGTGGGGAGTATAATAGAAATAATGTAAAATATTATAATTAGAAATATATGTGGAGGCAGAATATGTATCTAACAGTTACATACTATGTGAAAGGGACTGGTAAGTGTTAATAAGGCACAGTGAAGTACTAGAAAGTCTTTGCCTTCAAGAAAGTCCTTGCCTACGCTTAATCTTTGAAATGTGATATATAGACCTACAAGGAAAGTTAACACTACAAGACAGCATAAAGTAACTGTCCAACAGTTGGTGCAAACAACAGCTATTACTTCCACGCTTTGGTTCCACAGTCCTTTCGGTATTTCTGAGTGTATTAGACATTTGAACATGTAAAAGTTATGTGCATAGCAAGACCTACCCTGACCAGTATCTAAATTAGGTACTCCAACCCTGTTTATTTTATACCACTATACCCAGCATAGTTTCTTCATAATCCTCTTGAAAATTTTTACATTTGGTTACTAATGTATAATCTTTCCCCCAATTGACTTAAAGTTCCAGAGTGACAGCTTGTGTCTGTATATTAGTCACTACACTATGCCTAGTGCTCAATACAGCATCTGACACATTGCATTTGTCGGTGGTCTTGAAAGACTAAGGCCTTCAATGAATGGAATTTGGAAAGTATTTTGTAGCTTGGGTGTTATCAGCAAAGACAAAGAGGTTAGAAAGTACTAAACAAACATTCAGTTTAGCTAGTGCATAGGTTACCTGTGAGGAATACACAGGCAAATAGGCAATGTGGTACCATCTGTACAGCTCCTCAGCATTTATTGAATACCTACAATTGCCAGGTAACATTTGAGGCACTGTGGGTACAAATATGACTAAGATACATGATCCTTGCCTCTAAACAGCTTACTACATAAAGTGGTTTAGTGTAGGTTTACATTCTAGTTTAGGTACTTAACTAGCTTTGGGACCTTGCACAATTTTCTGTGCCTTGGTTTCCTTATCTGTGAAAGGGGGATAATGAAACTAGTTCATAATATTGTTGTGAAGATTAAATGTGAATTCTCTTAAAGCATTTAGTGCAGTTCTTGATAAACTGCTAAATAAAACAGCTCTCAAAACCTACCTATTACTGGTAACAACAGTACTTCTACTACTTCTGTAAATGAGTGAAGACAAGGAAACAGATCACTGTGAAACTGCATGAAAAATGCAATAATAGAGGATTGCTTGGGAGGAGAGTCCTTTCTTCTAAGCCAAAAACCTGAAAGACAGTCTTGACTTCTCTCTCACCATGCTGTATCCAGTCATCCAGTCATAGTAAAACTACCTCCCAAATATTTCTTGAAACTTTCATCTCCCTTTGCACTGACTTAGTTCCAGCACTGTTGTCTCTTGCCTGGACTCCTGGCTGTAGCCTTGAGACCAAAGGGTTACCCTGCCTCTTTATTAGCTTTGTTCCCTCATCATCCCCTATCCATACTGTCTACAAATTAAGAAAGACAAGAATACATGCTCATTATTAATCCTTCGAGAATAAAGCCATTGTCTTATTCATCCTTGTTGTCTCTGATACTTAGCATAATCCTTGGAAGGTAAAATACATATAAGAGGCACAGATAGGAAGGGAGGTAGTCAAGTGGGAGAAGGAAGAAATAAGTGGGAGGGAGGGGATTTGGCTTTAAAGTCTCTCAAACTCCAAGAAAATTAAGGCTTTTGAGTAGGAGAGTGATGGAGTTAGCACCGTGCATTACTTTCTGGCAACACAACATAGAATGGACTTCTAGGATTAAAGAGTGTATCTAGGGTAGTGCAGTTAGAAGGCTTGGAATATACTGAGATAATGAGAGCTTTCTTTTTCTTTTAATATAATTTATTATCATTAATCTACAATTACATGTGCAATATTACAGTTATTAAACTACCCCTTCATCAGGTCCTCCCCACCAACCCCATTACAGTCACTGTCCATCAGCGTAGTGAGATGCTATAGAATCACTACTTGTCTTCTCTGAGTTGTACAGCCCTCCCGTGCCCCCCAACATTACATCTGCTAATTGTAATGTCCCTTTTTCCCTCTTACCCTCCCTTCCCAACCATTTTCCCCAGTCCCTTTCCCTTTGGTAACTATTAGTCCTTTTTTGGGTTCTGTGAGTCTGCTGCTGTTCTGTTCCTTCAGTATTTTTTCTTTGTTCTTATACTCCACATATGAGTGAAATATTTGATACTTGTCTTTTTCGGCTTGGCTATTTCACTGAACATAATACCCTCTAGCTCCATCCATGTTGTTGCAAATGGTAGGATTTGTTTTCTTACGGCTGAATAATATTCCATTGTGTATATGTACCACATCTTCTTTATCCATTCATCTACTGATGGACACTTAGGTTGCTTCCATTTCTTGGCTATTGTAAATAGTGCTGCAATAAACATAGGGGTGCATCTGTCCTTTTCAAATTGGGCTGCTGCATTTCTTAGGGTAAATTCCTAGGAGTGGAATTCCTGGGTCAAATGGTATTTCTATTTTGAGTTTTTTGAGGAACCTCCATACTGCTTTCCACAATGGTTGAACTAATTTGCAGTACCACCAGCAGTGTAGGAGGGTTCCCTTTTCTCCACATCCTCGCCAACATTTGTTGTTGTTTGTGTTTTGGATGTTGGCCATCCTTACTGGTGTGAGGTGCTATCTCATTGTGGTTTTAATTTGCATTTCTCTGATGATTAGCGATGTGGAGCATCTTTTCATGTGCCTGTTGGCCATCTGAATTTCTTCTTTGGGGAAGTATCTATTCATGTCCTCTGCCCATTTCTTAATTGGATTATTTGCTTTCTGTTTGTTAAGATGCATGAGTTCTTTATATATTTTGGGTGTCAACCCTTTATCAGATATGTTTTTTATGAATATATTCTCCCATACTGTAGGATGTCTTTTTGTTCTACTGATGATGTCCTTTGCTGTACAGAAGCTTTTCAGCTTGATATAGTCCCACTTGTTCATTTTTGCTTTTGTTTCCCTTGCCGGGGAGATATGTTCATGAAGAAGTCGCTCATGTTTATGTCCAAGAGATTTTTGCCTATGTTTTTTCTAAGAATTTTATGGTTTCATGACTTACATTCAGGTCTTTGATCCACGTTGAGTTTACCTTTGTGTATGGGGCTAGACAGTAGTCCAGTTTCATTCTCTTACATGTAGCTGTCCAGTTTTTCCAACACCAGCTGCTGAAGACGCTGTCATCTCCCCATTGTATATCCAAGGCTCCGTTATCAAATATTAATTGACTGTATATGTTTGGGTTAATGTTTGGATTTTCTATTCTGTTCCACTGGTCTGTGGGTCTGTTTTTGTGCCAATACCAAATTGTCTTGATTACTGTGGCTTTGTAGTAGAGCTTGAAGTCAGGGAGTGTAATTCCCCCTGTTTTATTCATCCTTCTCAGGATTGCTTTGGCTATTCGGGGACTTTTATGGTTCCATATGAATTTTAGAATTATTTGTTCCAGTTCATTGAAGAAAGCTGTTGGTAGTTTGATAGGGATTGCATTGAATCTGTAGATTGCTTTAGGTAGTTTTCAGAGTACAGGTCTTTCACTTCCTTCGTTAGGTTTATTCCTAGGTATTTTATTCTTTTTGATGCAATTGTGAATGGAATTGTTTCTCTGATTTCTCTTTCTGTTAGTTCATCATTAGTGTACAGGAAAGCAACAGATTTCTGTGTGTTAATTTTGTATCCTGCAACTTTGCTGAATTCAGATATTAGTTCTAGTAGTTTTGGAATGGAGTCTTTAGGGTTTTTTATGTACAGTATCATGTCATCTGCAAATAGTGACAATTTGACTTCTTCTTTACCAATCTGGATGCCCTGTATGTCTTTCTTTTGTCTGATTGCTGTGGCTAGGACCTCCAGTACTATGTTGAATAACAGTGGAGAGAGTGGGAATCCCTGTCTTGTTCCCGATCTTAGATGAAAAGCTTTCAGCTTCTCACTGTTAAGTATGATGTTGGCTGTGGGTTTGTCATATATGGCCTTTATGATGTTGAGGTACTTGCCCTCTATACCCATTTTGTTGAGAGTTTTAATCAGGAATGGATGCTGAATTTTGTCAAATGCTTTTTCAGCATCTCTGGAGATGATCATGTGGCTTTTGTTCTTCTTTTTGTTGATGTGGTGAATGATGTTGATGGATTTTTGATTGTTGTACCATCCTTGCATCCCAGGGATGAATCCCACTTGATCGTGGTGTATGATCCTCTTGATGTATTTTTGAATTCGGTTTGCTAATATTTTGTTGAGTATTTTTGCATCTACGTTCATCAGGGATATTGGTCTGTAATTTTCTTTTTTGGTGAGGTCTTTGCCTGGTTTTGGTATTGGAGTGATGCTGGCTTCATAGAATGAGTTTGGAAGTATTCCCTCCTCTTCTATTTTTTGGAAAACTTTAAGGAGAATGGGTGTTATTTCTTCTCTATATGTCTGGTAGAATTCAGAGGTGAATCCATCAGGCCCAGGGGTTTTGTTCTTGGGTAGTTTTTTGATTACCAATTCGATTTCGTCACTGGTGATTGGTCTGTTTAGTGTTTCTGTTTCTTGCTTGGTCAGTCTTGGAAGGTTGTATTTTTCTAAGAAGTTGTCCATTTCTTCTATGTTTTCCAGCTTGTTAGCATATAGATTCTCATAATATTCTCTTATGATTCTTTGTATTTCTGTGGGGTCCGTCGTGATTTTTCCTTTCTCATTTCTGATTGTGTTTATGTGTGTAGATTCTCTTTTTCTCTTAATGAGTCTGGCTAGGGGTTTATCTATTTTGTTTATTTTTTCAAAGAACCAGCTCTTGGTTTCATTGATTTTTTCTATTGTTTTATTCTTCTCAATTTTATTTATTTCTTCTCTAATCTTTATTATGTCCCTCCTTCTGGTGACTTTGGGCCTCATTTGTTCTTCTTTTTCCAATTTCAGTAATTGTGTCTTTAGACTGTTCATTTGGGAATGTTCTTCCTTCTTTAAATAGGCCTGGATTGCAATATACTTTCCTCTTAGAACTGCCTTTGCTGCGTCCCACAGAAGTTGTGGCTTTGTGTTGTTGTTGTCATTAGTCTCCATATATTCTTTGATTTCTGTTTTGATTTGGTCGTTAACCCATTGATTAATTAGGAGAGTGTTGTTAAGTCTCCATGTATTTGTGAGCCTTTTTGATTTCTTTCTAAAATTTATTTCTAGTTTTATACCTTGGTGATCTGAGAAGTTGGTTGGTAGGATTTCAATATTTTTGAAATTACTGAGGTTCTTTTTGTGGCCTAGTATGTGGTCTATTCTGGAAAATGTTCCATGTGCACTTGAGAAGAATGTGTATCCTGTTGCTTTTGGGTGTAGAGTTCTGTAGATGTCTGTTAGGTCCATCTGTTCTAGTGTGTTGTTCAGTGCCTCTGTGTCTTTACTTATTTTCTGTCTGGTTGATCTGTCCTCTGGAGTGAGTGGTGTGTTGAAGTATCCTAAGATGAATCATTGCTATTTCCTCCTTTAATTCTGTTAGTATTTGTCTCACATATGCTGGCGCTCCTGTGTTGGGTGCATATATATTTATAATGGTTATGTCTTCTTGTTGGACTGACCCCTTTATCACTATGTAATGTCCTTCTTTATCTTTTGCTACTTTCTTCGTTTTGAAGTCTATTTTGTCTGATACAAGTACTGCAACACCTGCTTTTTTCTCTTTGTTGTTTGCATGAAATATCTTTTTCCATCCCTTCACTTTTAATCTGTGTATATCTTTGGATTTGAGGTGAGTTTCTTGTAGACAGCATATAGATGGGTCTTGCTTTTTTATCCATTCTGTTACTCTATGTCTTTTGATTGGTGAATTCAGTCCATTTACATTTAGGGTGATTATTGATTTATATGTACTTATTGCCATTGCTGGCTTTAGATTCGTGGTTACCAAGGGTTCAAGGGTTGCTTCTTTACTATCTAACAATTTAACTTAACTTTCTTGTTAAGTTATTGTAAACACAGTCTGGTGTTTCTTTATTTCTCTCCCTTCTTATTCCTCTTCCTCCATTCTTTCTATAATAGGTGTTTTATTCTTTGCCTTTAGTTAGTATTTGGATGGTCTGCCTTCTTTGCTATGATTTTATTTTCTCTGGTGACATCTTTTTAGCCTTATGTGTGCTTCCATCTAGAGCAGTCCATTTAAGATATCCTGTAGTGGTGGTTTATGAGAGGCAAACTCTCTCAACTTTCGTTTGTCTGGAAATTGTTTAATCCCTCCATCATATTTAAATGATAATCGTGCTGGATACAATATCTTGGTTCGAGGCCCTTCTGTTTCATAACGTTAAATATATCATGCCATTCTCTTCTGGCCTGTAAGGTTTCTGTTGAGAAGTCTGATGATAGTCTGATGGGTTTTCCTTTGTAGGTGATCTTTTCTCTCTCTAGCTGCCTTTAATACCCTGTCTTTATCTTTGATCTTTGCCATCTTAATTATTATGTGTCTTGGTGTTGTCTTCCTTGGGTCCCTTGTGTTGGGAGATCTATGAGCTTCGGTGGACTGCGAGACTACTTCCTTCCCCAGTGAGGAAAGTTTTCAGCAATTATTTCTTCAAAGACACTTTCTATCCCTTTTTCTCTCTCTTCTTCCTCTGGTACTCCTATAATGCGAATATTGTTCCATTGGATTGGTCACACAGTTCTCTTAATATTCTTTCATTCCTAGAAATCCTTTTATCTCTCTCTGCCTCAGCTGCTCTGTACTCCTGTTCTCTCATTTCTATTCCATTAACAGTCTCTTGCATCTCATCCATTCTGCTGTTAAGCCCGTTGATCGCTTGTCTGATTTCTGCATTGTCTTTCCTCAGTTCCCTCACTTCCTCCCTCAACTCTTGCACATTTCTCTGTAGGTCCATCAGCATGGTTATGACTTTTATTCTGAATTCTTTTTCAGGAAGACTGTGCATTTCCATCCCTTCAGACTCCCTCTCTCGGGTTGTCTGGTTGATTTTGGTCTGAACCATATTCCTCTGTCTTTTCATGGCTATAGAATTGGTCACTTATAGTTGCCACGTATGTCAGCTGGGCTCTTTAAGACTTTAAAAAGAGAAGAAAAAAAAAGAGGAAAAAAAAGAAGAACGAAAAAAAAAAGAAAGAAAAAAAAACAAAAACAAAAACAAAGAAAAATGCTCACTGTCGTAGATTCTGTGGGAATGCTGTAGGTGGCGCTATTGCCCCACTATTCCACAGCTGTGGCTGCGCCGCTCCGCAGGGCCCTTTATCGCTCTGGCAGGGGTGGGAACGAATAAGAGGCTGTTGATCTCAGTGAGAAGTGTAAGTATGGCTACGCTTCCTCAGTCGCCAGCTAAGGTGTCTGAAACTCCCCAGGACTCCCAGCCTGCTGGGCTGAGTGTGCTGGGGCGATCCGGCTCCTCCGCTGGGCTCCTGTCTCTTTAAGACCGCTGAGAAAGCACGCGCTTTTTTTTTTTCCCTTCCCGGGAGCCGGCTGCAAGCACCCTGGCGCGTTCCCGCTCAGATCCTGCCCCTCTGTCTCTCCAATCTCCGCTGCACTGCGCAATGTGGGTCAGCGCTCCCCGCGCAGATCCCCGGGGCTGGCTACTTCGCGGGGTGCACTTCCACTCCCTCCCGGCTCTGGATCCTCTCCTCCCGCCGGGGCGCTGGGTGGGGGAGGGCTCGGGTCCCGCCGGGTCGCGGCTCCGTATCTTACCCGCCTCTTGGGGTGCTGAGTCCTCTCGGGTGTAGCTGCACGCTGTGCGCTTTCCTGTGTATTCTCGTCTCTCTTTTAGGAATAGATGTATTTGCTGTGTTTTCGTAGATAAATATAGTGTTGGGAGGAGATTTCTGCTGCCCTGCTCACACCGCCATCTTCCCGGAAGTCCTATGAGAGCTTTCTAAATGTGTTGGTAGGGGAAATTGTGATCAACTTAAACGTGAAAAATGAAGGAAAGAAAGGAGATGAAGGTGAACTGTGAAACCCGAGTGATTAGGAGGTTATTGACACCATTAACAGTTGAGGAATACAGGAAAAAGTAGCTTTGAAGGATTAAGAAAAAAGGTATAATATGGATATGTTGAAATAAATTCATTTATTTTAATACCTCCCTCATTGCCTGACACAGTACATATAACTATTAAATAAATATTCACTGAATGCTCCTACTGAGGATTTTTATTTTTTTGTATAGAATTAGCAGATCTTGCAACATCAAATATTTGAAGGGTTTTTTTTTTTTGACATTAGAGGTACATCTTGCAAACCCTGTATTTTATGGCTCAGCTTCTCTGATTGTAAATCAGTCACATGCTGACAAGTTTTTTGCCAACAACTTTTCTTCCCATTTCCTTACTCTTGGTACTTAGTCATCCACTGCTTGTCCCGTGTGGACCACAAATCAAAATTACCAACTCTGAGCACTAGATACCCAAACTTTTTTCCAGGATTTCAAGCTGTCTGCTGTCCTGCTGAAACCTCAAGAGCAGTGTGTTTAAAAATAAGCTCTTCTTCACAAAACTGTCTTCATGTTTTTCTGTTAATATTTGTTTTCTTCCAGTCATTCTAACTCAATATCTGAATCATCTTTGATGACTAGGTCATCCTTCCCTTATATCCAATTATTACTGTTTTCAAGGCTCCATCTCTCTCTCTCTCAGTTCCCATGATCACCCAGTTTAAGATGTAATCACCTTATACAAATACTCTCACAATAACCTCTTTAAAAATTTCCTTGTCTGCAGAGAGATTAATTTTCCCAAAATCCACTTTTATCCTGTGTCTTGCTTGTTCAAGACTTCTTACTTAGAATGCTTCTCAGAATTGTTTTGGTGATTTCATAGGAGCTTGTTGTGCACAATTTTGAAAAGTCAGAGACACTACACCCTCAATCACTGCATATTGAGTTCTTGTAGTGTGCTACTTTATAAAGCACAATATTTGAAAGTGCTTAACGTTTTTAGCTATATAATGATTAGTTTGAAAACAGGCCTTCAGCTATAATATATAATTTTTCTTCATCTATTTTTATGATCTTAAGATTATAAAAAGCTGTTTTTTTTTCTTTCAGAACAGGTGGGATTATTCCTCCAGTAGCTCAACAACTTCACAGAGAAAATATTCAACGAATAGTGCAAGAGGCTCTTTCTGCCAGTAAAGTCTGTCCAAGTGAACTTTCAGCAATTGCAACTACTACAAAACCAGGACTTGCTTTAAGCTTGGAAGTAGGCTTATCATTTAGCTTACAACTGGTCAAGCAGTTAAAAAAGCCTTTCATTCCCATTCATCATATGGAGGCTCATGCACTTACTATCAGGTTATCAAGTAAAGTCGAATTTCCGTTTTTAGTTCTTTTGATTTCTGGGGGTCATTGTCTGTTGGCATTAGTTAGAGGAGTTTCAGATTTTCTGCTTCTTGGAAAGTCTTTGGACATAGCACCAGGTGACATGCTTGACAAGGTAATTATTTAAGAATTAATTACTTCATTTTTTTGGTTAAGATGTCTGTTTCAATTAAATAGTAATAGATGCACTACTACCATTCATCTAGTAATTCTACCATTTCTGAATAATATATTGGACCCCCCAAAATTATGTGCAGTAGGATAAAAAAGAAAAAGACTA
Source organism: Smutsia gigantea (assembly GCA_032199065.1). Lineage (NCBI taxonomy): Eukaryota > Metazoa > Chordata > Mammalia > Pholidota > Manidae > Smutsia > Smutsia gigantea. The sequence goes on from JAVSCE010022120.1 coordinate 9,648, forward strand.
CTACATAGTCATATAAAAAATTCTTATACATTTTGAATAAAATGGTAATAGACTTACATCAGTAGATAAAGGCTCAGATAGTTTGCAGATGCAGGTATGTTTTTAATCAAATAATATGTATGAATGAAAGTGCTTTGTAAAGTGTAAGGTACTGTAAAAGTGTGAAATAAGAGGATATCTGAAGTTAATATAAGGACATTAAAGATGCCCTGGGTTTATGATTAAATATCAAAATTGCTGACCCCACCACCAAGCAGATTTCTTTTTCCTTTATTTTAGACTCCTACAGAGCCTACTGCTGTATACAAGAAACCTGCTGTCAACAGCTGAAATAATTGGAAGAAATACGGCAGGTTCTAATTTTTTAAGTCCATCATTAAGTAATCACTTTGAACTTCATACCTATTTACATCCCCAATAGAAGAGCAAAACTAGATAGGGAGGCGGTGATTGGTCACCATTGACCAAGTTCTCAGAAGGAGCAAGATTTTCTTGTTTTACTGATCACCAGCTATAGTCCATATTTGTAGAAGTCTAGCCTGTGTTGTTCATCCGAGTTTTCTTGTTTACATAAAATTCACTTCTTTTGCATCTTGCTTTCAAAATGTACATTTTTAATTACAGAAATTTTTGGTTGTTTTTGATAGGTGGCAAGAAGACTTGCTTTAATAAAACATCCAGAGTGCTCCACCATGAGTGGTGGGAAGGCTATAGAACATTTGGCCAAACAAGGAAATAAAGTGCATTTTGATTTCACACCTCCCATGCAACGTGCTAAAAATTGTGATTTTTCTTTTTCTGGACTTCAACACATTATTGATAAGATAATACTGCAAAAGGAAAAAGAGGAAGGTATATTTCCAATTAGTAAAGTTGGACAAATAAGTAATCCTGGATCATGTCTAAAAATACCTGCTCATTTCTTCAGGTATTGAGAAGGGGCAAATCCTGTCTTCAGCTGCAGACATTGCTGCTGCAGTGCAGCACACAACAGCGTGCCACATTGCAAAAAGAACACACCGTGCTATTCTGTTCTGCAAGCAGAGAGACTTGTTATCTCCAAGTAATGCAGTGCTGGTAAGTTTTGTCACCTCAGTTTAGAATAGTAGTAACTCTTTACAGTATGTTACTTTCCTTCCAAAAGCATAATTGACCCTGTGCATGGGATGAAAAGATGTTTATGCTGTATGCTAGCCCTGACAATATGAAATAATGCAGAATAAAGGCGAACAACCATTTCATGTTCAAGTATGGCAGCTTAATGGGACATCTGCAGCTTGTGTGGCAAAAAAGCCCAAGGCTGCATCTTCTCACTGAATTTAAAAGAGGGTTTTCAATAAGAAAAGGAATGCAGTAACTGCTGTCATTATCTTTAGAAAAATAGGCTGGTTTCCTTCAGATGTATGGTCTTTGTTGAAATTCTTTTAAATGTGCATGAAAACCTTCATAAACTTCCTGTTTATATCTTAAACTTAATTCTTTTGAAAGTGAAAAAATATTTAAATGATGGTAGATTAATAATACACAGATATCAAAGATAATAGTTTTTTAAGAATTGTGTAGTAAAATGAAAATGCTTGCTTTTAAGTACAACTGCAGGGTCTAGAGTATTGTTCTACTATGATTGTAATTAGAAATATCTTGGAAGAAAATATACCGGAATAATAGTGGTTGTAAGCTGTTATGGAAACTGTTGATTTTTTTTTCTTCTCCAAGTTTTTATTATACAAATAAATGAACTTGCCCAAATATCAAAATGTGGTATTTTCTTATTGTATGCAGGTGGTATTTTCCCAGGTTAACTAACATCTTGGCTCATCAGTATGTGGTATTTGTTAATTTTCGTCTTCTCAATTCCTTCAGGTTGTATCTGGAGGCGTTGCAAGTAATTTATATATCCGGAAAGCCCTGGAATTTGTAACAAATGCAACACAATGTACTTTGTTGTGCCCTCCTCCCAGACTGTGTACTGACAATGGCATCATGATCGCATGGTGAGCCACAGGATTGTATGAGCTTCACACATGATTATGTAAATATTAATCGCCATTTCATCATGCTAGATCTTCCTCTAAATCTTGGGCTATTCATTTTATTTTACTGATTCTTATTTAGGAATGGTATGGAAAGATTGCGTGCTGGCTTGGGCATTTTATACAACACAGAAGGCATACGCTATGAACCAAAGTATGTGGTACCATTTATAATCTTTATGCTAGTTGAATTATGAAAGTCAAAGCCTGGATTTTGCTTTTACATTTGAGGTTTTCATTGACATTCTGGTGGTACTTGAAGAAAGGTTACATTAATTTCTTTAATGAACTTAGGTTAATTAATTTATTTAATGAACTATAGTATCAAATTTTAAAAATTTGACAAATCATAGGATAGAAATAGACAGTAAGGGTGATGAATTACCTCAGAGAAGAATCGATAGAAACCTTGGGAATTTCTCAAGAAGGATTGGACACAGATTTGACTTTAGCGGTATGGTAAACTTTATGCTTGTAGCTTTATAGAGAATTATGAGGCATTTTTTGTTATTCTGTTTCATTTTCAGTGTTTATTTATTTACAGTACTTGAGAACAATAGAACTATTTCTTTCAAAACATCTAAATCCCCAAACTCATCAAGTTGTATACATTAAACACAAATAGCTTTTTATATGTTGATTATACCTCAGAGTGGTTTTTAAGAAATATCTCCAAATTTAGATTTCTTATTAATGGAATTATAATGCCTTCCTTCACTCATTCTTCTCGTTGGAGGTCTCACTGTATTTGTACATATTTAAGAGCTATCACTGCATATGAGTGATTATACATCAGATAACTATACCAATTGTCAGAATTCTAAGCAGGTAATGTACAGAACTAGTGACAAATCAGGAAGCAAATATTTGAAATAATGTCATTTATCTGATTGTGATGCAGATGCCCCCTTGGAGTAGATATATCAAAAGAAGTTGGAGAAGCTGCCATAAAAGTACCACGATTAAAAATTAAGATTTAAGTTTTACTTTTCAGAAACCCCTAAAGGTAATAATTTCAACATTAAGTTTTGATTTTTTTGTATATCAAATTATGAAAGATAAATAATATTGTTTATCAAGACTTTTCTTTTGTTATACCTTTTTATGTTTGATGTTCAACCTTCTTTTCTGAAAGACTCTAATAATATGTTCTAGTCTTATAAGGGAGTATAAGTTTTTTAATTACTAAAAGCAAAGTAAGACATCTTGTGGGGAAAAGAATGTATTAGTATTGGTGGGTAGAAAGAAAAACCGTGAAAGAATTACAGTGATCTGCCAAATCCTGGCCCCGTCTCAGATAGGCCCAGATCTTTTTCCCCCTTTCTCATATCAGGATTGTAGAAGCTATTGTTTGGCTCCTGCTAAAAAAACATTAGCCTGACTTTTTTAGTAAGAGAGCAATTTTAGAAAGGTAGCCAGGTCAAAGTCGTGTCAAATCAGAGCATTCTAAATCAAGACAAAAGTGACTTCTCCAACAGAATGTATGATATTAATTATAAAAATATGTTATTAAGTATCTCAAATGGGATGTGTATGTATTTCTTAAAATCTGTCTATTTTAAGAAATAAGATATGCAAGTATTCCTTCAGTGTGTATTATACTTTTCAGTTGACCACATACACTTATGTCCGTTATTCTAGAATTTGTATTTAATCAATGAAAATATATGAGATAAAAAGGATTTTTTTTTGGTTTGCTTTGGGATAATTTCCTTTGAATCTCAAACTTTGTACTGCAGCTATCATAACAGTTTATCACTTTTCTCTGCCTAGAGTAAAGCAACTGAATATACTATTTCATTATATGGACAATGCTACTGACTGTTTAGTGTCCTTTGAGAGATTGTATCAGAAATTTATATTACATCATCCATACTGGACCAAGTTATTAACTTTCTAATTAGTGACTTGCTTTACTGAGAAACTAGGGGGTAAGGATAAAAATCTAGAATGAAAACATTTCTTATTTTAATTATGCCTTAAGGTGACCTCCCTTTTGAAAAATTCCATAGGTAGGTCTTTTTTTTTGAATTGTGATCATAGAATATTGCTTTGTGATCATCCATTTTATCCTAGAAATAGAAAATAGAATTTATATGGGGAACATAAAAACCATATAGAAACAGCAATATTTATAAAGCTTTGCATCTTTGATGTTGAGGTATAAGTATGATAGATTTGGTTTGTGAATATCATTTAAAAGAAACTAATAGTTTGTGAATTCACATTTTATATTTGAATTTGTGTCTGTAGCACATGAATCTGAATTCATACAGAAGTGGTGTATTATTTTCTCTGGCTATTAGAATCACAGTGCATAGAAACTATGGAAGAATATTGACCAAAATTTCTTATACTATCACAAATATTATAAAATAGGGATATCTGTAATCTAAGTTCTTAAAATTTCAAAGTAGCAAAATTGTTCCAGGTGCTACAAGCACACGTCAAAATTGAGCTCATGATATAAAAAAGGGAAACTGCAGATAAAGAAAATGAGAACATTCCAGAAGCATATTTTTAGTTCTATGAGTACTTAGCCGTAAGGAAGGAAGGAATGGAAAGAAGAAAAAGGGAAAGATGGAAAGGAAAAAGAAGGGAGAAACATTGACAAGCATATGTGCTGAGGTTAGTTTATAGTATAGATGAGAGGCAGGCAATTTGCAGAAACCCTCTTTATCTTGGAGAATAGTCCGTGCTGGTGGCCACATTTTTTAGAGCCATGCTTTTGTATTTGATGGACAATGATTTCAGGATTTTTTAAAAAATATTTTAAAAGTATACATTTCAGGTTTTAGAAAGCCTCATGCAGGTGTAGTAGTTATCATTAAATATCTCAAGGTATTTACAGTGTTAACATGTGGGCTACTTTGAGTCAAGCCTGTAGCCCAGATTAACAATTTTAAAATGTTTTCAACACTTGATAGACTAATTAGCCACTCCTGTTGGTTGCTATGTTTTAATAGTTTTGCAAACATTCTATTACAGAAAATTCTACTAATTTTTTTGGAAACCATAACTCTGACCTGATAACAAAATCCCAGTAGACATGCTTAGGAAAATCTGTTAAGCATCAATATCAAGAACTTACATTCAAAAAGATTACTAAGATGTGATGTTTACCACAATTAAAAATTAGAAGTTTTAAAAGATGGCCCAGGTATCCTTTCATCCTTCCGTACTGTTGCTTTTATTAGCCTTCTGCAGACTCTGGATTATCTTTCTGTACATGTTTCCCAAGTTGGCTCAAAACTACTATTCTTGGTCTTGATACTTTTATGATATCTGATGAAGTTACAGATGAAAAGGAAAAAATATTATGAGAAACAGTAGCCTTTTTTGTTGTTTTGAAGAATCCCATGAAGTTAGTTACAGGCGGTATTAAAGTCAAAGAATCTCTTGGTTGGATTTTAGGTTTAAATTTTCTTTGGTGCTCTTTTCCTAAAAATTAGAGAGCCACAGTTAAATGTCTCTTTCTTACCTAAAAGCCCTACGTATAGTCTCATTGCTTTCAATTCTGCATAGTTCTATTTTCTTCACATCACTAAAGCATATTAAGAGAACAGGTCAGTAGTCCCCAGACTTATAGATGTCAGAGCACAAAAATTTGTGGGGACCAATATATGGTTGCCAATTTTTTATTATTTCAAGTTGGCACTAACAAAAGAACAAAAGTAAACTACTATCGACATCATTTTATAAAAGAAGGGATATTTTAACACCAAAAGAAAGTGTAAAAGGCATTATTTCAAAATGACAGACTTTATATTGAGTGAAATTTGCTACATTGCCCTTATTTTTTATTTTTCCACAAACCTGTGAAACTTAATTGTTGGTTAGAAACCAATATTAAAGTGAAGAAAAAAGGGACTGACTTTATTCTTTTGTGTAAATTACTCTTACACTAAAGAAGTTATACAAAAAATATTCTTCAACCTGTGATATTCAGAAATATAGCTTCCCACACATACGTAACTTCCTCAGATATACCCTGAATAAATGAAATTCTTTCCTTTTATTCTCTCTTCCTATTCTCTCCCTTTCTATTTGTGACTTAAGCAAACTGATCATGTCTTCTGAATACTTCCAGCCTTGCTTTTCACCATGGGGCAATACACACTACTGTAAGCATACATGAATAAGCACCAAGCATATACATGAAATCAATAAGTAACTTATTTTTATTATTACATGTTTAATAGGAATTGGGGAATAATATTATCATATCTGGACTCTGCTCTTAACAGGCCTAGGTCACTCAGTCATTATCTACCAACTATGTATAAAACTGTACAGAGTATCAATGGAAATAATATAGTCTCTGCCCTGAGAACTTTTAAGAAATATAATTGTATGTGAAACAGAAAAATAGCAAGATCATAATTTAAGTCATACTTATGTGTTGTGTGTTTCAAAAATAACGTTTCTGTCCATGGCTTGAGAGAAAAAGCTACATAAGAGAGGAATTTCTGTCAAGTGATTTTAGTAGGGAAAACCTTAAAAGAAATTATTAACATGGGCTTGTAAATGGGAGGATATTTTAGGTACACAGAAAAAGCAAAAGTTTACAGGTAAAGTTTTTTTGGTAGCCTCTACATTTTCAGTTTTTAGAAATGGAACACAGTATTAAAAAGTGTCAGCTAGAAAGTAACTCAGAAATAAAGGAAAAATCAGTTACCTTTTTTAAAGACAGGAATTATGGATGGGCCTCCATTTTTCTCTAGACTAAAAGGAAAATATTTTTACCACAAAATATAAAAATATATAAAGACAGTATACCCAGATACCATGTTCAATAGCTAATAGTCTAATTTATACAAGTTACTTGTACTAACTGTGCATGTTATCTGCAGGTATTTTATATTCAGTTACTCATTTACTCACCACTCAAAATATTTGGAAAATTAAAACTGCTTGAAGTGATTGGGAAAGGCTTCATGGGAGAAGAGACACTTCAGCTAGGTATGGAAGAAAATAGGTCTTCAAATGAATGACATAGGGGGAAGGCGTTCTAGATGGAGGAAATAGGATATGAAAAATTATAGTACTGTAAAACATCATGGCATGTTCAGAGGGCACTAAGTAGTCTGGGGTTGTTGGAATGAAATGTGATGGAGATAAGGCTCGAGAATAAAGATCAGGTCACTTTATGTATTGAGAATGAAAAAACTTGAAAAGCAATTACTGATGAAGTGTTTCAAGCCAAAGTATCTAAGTTAATATGGTGCTCTGTGTGTGGCTTTAACAGAAGTGTTAGTTAATTATCATCCTGTACATGTAACATTTAAATAGAGCATCACAAAATTTCCCTGGTAATAAAATGTAAGTCTTGATTAAAGTTAATATATTAAAGGTTGGTATCACAAATGTATTGCTGGTAACTTTGATGAGGAACATTTGCTGTTGTCAACTTCAATGAGGCACAGGCTGTTCACATGCAACTTCATAGCTATAGGGTAATACAAAACTAGCTAGTGTTAGGCTCAGATTATTTTCATGCAAGGTCAGTTAACACCAGTATAATTATGTCTCTCTACATACAAAATGTATACATCCATGGCCTCTTCTAACGTGCTATTCTTGGGGCTGGATGGGGGCATGGGAACAGAGAAGTGGTATGTACTCCACAAAAATGCTAGCATGATCACAGCTATTAATCTACTTTCTGTTTCTAGTAGTGGTATCAGGGAATATTTTGTGGAAGGATATGATTTTCCATCCCAAAGTTCAAAACTGGTCTTAATAATCTTTTAGTGCATTTCCCAAAGTTTGATTTGAATCAAACTTCTTCATGGATTGTTATGAAATTTAAAGGAAATAGTCCATACAAATGCTCTAAGGAGAGTGTATAGCACTATTAGTTATGGAAGTAATTGTTATTTGCTTACCAATTCTACCTCACTTGGTAACTATTCTTAAAAGTTTACAGACCAATTGTTGTAATCCTGAAGGTTGAGTATTTACAAATCAAGGGTGCCACTTACCTTACAGTCATTGTAGATTTATTTGTATAGTTACTACATTTTCTAGCAGATTAGCAGCAAAGTGTCCTGAGGAAGGGGCACCTTTTTCTAATGACCAAAAAGTTGCCATATGGGCTAGCCGTAAAATTGACTGTGTAAAATAATACCTCAATTATTTACCCTAAATTAATTTTTTGAATCATTAATATTATTTTTTAATATTGTCAATTATAGCAGTTGTAATTTTTATTTTCCTGGCTTATTATATAACCAACTTTGGGTTTTCAGTTTTTGAAAGAGTTGAAGTGACTCTGAAGACATACTCATTTTTCTCCATACTTTAAAACTAATTTATAGAACCATGATACACTATTGAATCTTATTCTTTTCTATTATCATAGACTCAATATGTCTTCATTAGTTGTTTCCTGCAATAAAGTGCTAATTGCAGAGAAGACTTGTATTCAGCTACATCTATGGAAAAGAGAAAATTTGCCCATTATAAGGAGATTCTCCTCTCTGTTTTTTTAGAAACTTAAGTTCGTGATGAAACTGACAAGAAGGAGGCAAAATCATCTGAATATGCCTGAGGAACTTGCCATTACTTCAGCCTGTTTCTGCTGTGGAAATTTGGTCTAGTTTTGAATCAAGTCCAAAAGTTCATTTGATGTCAAGGTCATGGTGGTGTTCCTGGTTGGCTTAGAACTCTCAAATGTACCCCAGCTTACCCCAAAATGGCTTCCTGGATCAGACTTAGAGGCAACCAGTCTCCCAAAAACTTGTCTGCATTCACAATTCTGTTGCTAAGTTGGAATTAAAACAGGCATTGGCAATGGACATTTAGAGTGAAATTTATCTCTTGGTAAACAAGGCATATATATATTCACATGAAGAAGAGTTCCCTTTGTTTGATCTTCCTTTAACTTCCTTAAAATTTCCTCTATCAATAATTTCACTACTGCAAATTCAAACATAAGCACAATACCTTAAGGAAGGAAGTCCCACTCTTTTTTGCATTTGAAATTCTTTTAAAAATGCTGGGTTAATACTTGCATCTCTGCTGATATTATTTGTTATACGAAGGAATTGATTGGGCTTATTCCTGCACTCCTTTAATAGTATGCGGAAAGCATTTGCATTGTAAGTTAAGTAGCCAAGAGCACAGGAGCAAGCTGTGCGAACCTAAGTAAAGAAGAAACAATTCCTCCTTAACTACTGAGCTTTGTTCTTAAAATATCTAACCCAGTGGTCTCATTAGAAATTTCACAGGAAAGTCTTTGTAGCTATATATAACAAATATATATGTCAACCAGTGACAATCTATAAATGGAAGCATAACAGCCATAATTTTAGAGAGGTCTGCCAACTAACATTGATTTCTCCTAGTTCTCAGTTCCCATTACATTTTAGAACCACCAGGAGTTTAAGGAAAAGCCCACCAATTGAATCAGAATCTCTTGGGGATAGAATCTGGGCGTTTGTGTCGTTCTTTAAATGCCACAGGTGATTTTAATGTTTAGCCAGAGTAAAAACCATTGAGTTTTAACTAAGAGGGTCTCAGTCTTGACTGTGCATTACAGTCACCTAGATAGCTGGAAAATTACTTGCATCTGACTTCCACCCCTAGACACTGATTTAATTTTGGAGTGGTGCAGCCTGGATATTGGAATTTTTCAAGGCTGCTCAGGTGGTTGTAATAGGAAGCCAGAAGAGACTGTAGGACAAAAGTAAGTTAAAAATAAGACACACAGGAAAGCAACTCAGTTTTCCACTGGCAAAAGCAAAGAAACAAGCACAAATGTCAGGCCACAGGATTCTAGAAAAAGTAGCCATTTTCTTCTTTGAAGGAAATACTGTGACCTGAAGTAATTAGGTTGTTGTGATTAATTAAAGTATAATTTGGGGGCAGTTGTTAGGAAAATCTGTTAGTGGTGGCATAAGAAATATCAGAATGAACATACATGAGGCCCATGCAGGCTAATAGAGGGTTGACATATTGGTCTTTATATGGGCAGCTGACCGCTGTATATGCCTGTGTATCTTCCACATCTTGAACAGTGGTTCTCAGTTTGTGTTCCCTGGATCAGCTGCTTCAGCTTCTGCAAACTTGTTAGGAATGCAAATCTAGGGTATTAGGTATTCTGATGTAAGGTACTAGATCAGAAACTCTGGGAATGGAGATCAGCAACCTGTGGTGATTCCAGTGTACCCTGAAGTGGGAGAAACACTACCTTAGACTTTGGGGGAGAAGCATAGGGGAACACTATGCAGCCTCATCTCTAACACTGCCTGGCAGGTAGGGAAAACTGTCCATTGGATTCCACTTTCATTCATTCCAAATAATCACAGAAATGACTTAGATCATAAAAATGAACCATTTTTTATGAGATATTTTATAAATATTTTAATTATAAATTTCTGTATCATCAGTATACTTTTTCATAGATCGAATCTTAAATATTGAAGTTAAAACAAATAAGCACAATTGTGGGAACGAAAATTGTGTATGGCAGATGTAGTATTAGAGAAATCATCTAATTTTGAGTTAGTAGCATGAAGTATTACATAACAGTCAACTCACAGAGAAATTAGCCCACAAAAGTGAGAGAGGCAATTATATTTTAGAATATTCAATTTTAGAATTATTTTTGTTTTTACCTCTTCTTTTCCTGAATACAAATGATAGCAAAGCCGTTGGATCGTCCCTAATGTGGTAAATGCTTCTGGAATACCAGCTCTAGAATGAGCCAGGCTAGCTATTAAATTCCCTATAAATTAAACAAGAAAAAATGCTTGTTATTTAATTGATATACAAACTGACATACTGTGCTTTTGTTCATTTGCACAAAGTATTAAAAAAGTTTGAGTCACAGACATCTCTATTAATGAAGTATTGGGAGAAAGCATGTGTATGTTAAATGTAGAATAAACTTTTGCCAAATTTATGGCTTGGTTTTCTGTCTTAAATAGTACAAGTTACATAGTTTATTTAACAGTGAGGAATTTTGAAAATCAGAGGTTTTCTTCCTTATAACTTCAGAATATATTTTGTTGTGAGGCTTTAGGGGGGTTTTCTGAGACCAGGATGTAATAATTGAACTACCATATAATATGTCCTTTATTTAGTTCAAATGGCTTTGAGTTAAGAAGAGCATAATGGTATTTTAAAATCAAGCAATGTATTGCTTATTGAAATTTAAATTTAAAATCAAGTTTTTACCATAAAATGAAATGTTTTGGATTTAAAATAATAAAGTGATCTGATAATTAAATGTGCAATGACCAGCTTAAAATTATTTCATTTGAATTCATGTTTTTGGAGCTTTCATGTGATATTTTTTCACAGTATGTTGGAGTAAGTGTAACACATTTTAAGATATAAATGCATTTTTACGTTTGTGAATGGATACTATATAGAGATATTAACTGGGTTTTTGTCTCCTTGTATTTTTTTCTGGCCTTCATTATAAGCCAAGAAGGCTTTTTATATTTATTGCTCCAGGAGGGGAGGACCAGATTCTATGCCCTAGAGCAAAAATTATCTAAAGATAACCTTTCTTTCAGGCTTATATTTTCAAAAGCCTGAGTTTATAAAAGGCATTATGCTAGGGAGAAGGGAGAGAGGTGTCTTTAAAGATAGGACTAAGAATTGGGAAACAAATGGAGGACAGCGAAACTAAGTTTAAGAAGATAGAAATAGTTCTGAGTGGAGAATGGCTAAGTAGTGCACAAAGGAAAACTGGACACTTGCCAACAGAAATCCCACGCTCTGCAAAACTTCACCTTTGGAGCCTCTTCTAGGAACCATGTCGACTTGGACGCTGAGCACGTCATATATTTTACATTATACCTAAGGCTTAAATATTCTGCTTTGCTTGAGATACACTGGACATACATTGACTCTGGAGGTGCATGACTCTGATGGTGGAGTGCAGAGAAAGCTCAGTAATTTTTGAGATTCAATTCCTACCAGCCTGGGGAAATTAATATTTGAAAGCTAGTTTGTTTCTTGCATGTAAGAATTTGTGGAGGGAATTTAAACCCACTACAATTGTTTTTCAGAGTCACGGAATTACTATGACATTGAGTTAAGAATGTTATTTAGGTAGAAATATATTTAGTAACTTCTTTTAAACATATTTTTCCTAGCTAGTTTCCAATAGAAAGTTTTAGTTTGCTTGATTTTTCCTTTCATACCAAGTAAATATACTCCATAAAAATATAATTCTGTGGCAGCAAGTGGAGTTTCCTTTGCTGCCTTCAGTTATCCTTGTTGGTTAAAAAATAAACACCGTATTTATTTTTTGGTAGTAGTCACCCTATATGGCTGTCATTCCAATACTGTTTGTGTTGAGAACGATCAAGTCAGTTAACTTACTGATCATCTGAAGAGTTAAATCTGGAGTAGGTAATAGTTACACAATTATCATTAGGTATGTAGAGAACCCTCTTAGGCCATTTTGTTTTGCTACTTTGCATAGCAATATAGGAATATCCTAAATGTTAGCAAAATATGCACAATTGGTCAAAAGGAAACCAGACAGAGGTACATCAGTATAAATCTGCCACTACTGCTATAAATCAGTGTGTAACTTAGTGGTGGTAGCTAGTAGTTGGATTCTCATTTCATATTCTGGAAAAAATTATTAGGGATTCAAAAGTGTAATTAGGAAATCAAAAAGGCCATGTTCAGAGTTACTCTGCTCCCATTCAGGATACAGAATAGACTCACATTGCTCCATGTAGACTTACACTGGTTTATTCCTCAAGCTGTGTAACAGGTGTATCGGGCTTATTATTTTATCATTGCTCAGATTATAAGAAAGCTTTTCAAAAATAGTTTTATGTGGGTGCAGTTAGCTTCTCGTTATTTCTTACCTGTCAAGACAATAGTAGTGGAATGAATCGAATATAGACTATCAGCTAAAATAGTAACGCCTCTTGCAGATAAAGCAATATGGTCCACATCTATAATGACTTTAGCTAATACAATAATCTAAAAAAAAAGCATAGAATCATTGAACATTTTCTACTCATCTTCTCTAATTAAGCCTTATGTTTAGGGGGGCACTTCTCGGGAAGGTAAAAGGAGTCATTTGGTATGATTCAGTAGAAGAGAAAGCAAGTGGCCAGGGAGGAGTTCGCGTACTCGTTCCTGTCTGATCACTGCAGTGACAATAGTAGGCCATATTACTCTCTATTCAGTGTTTGCAACCTTTGCATCCTTGAAGTATGGGTTCATAGAAAATACTAAACTAAAGGTCAGTTAGAAAACTTGTCTTGAGCACTACCACATTTCTCTCTTTCCTTGTAATCTGGGGGTGATGAAAATACTACTATCTGCCTAGCAACCTGACAGAGTTGATCTAAGCATCAGCTGAGGAATAAAGGCAAAAGTGCCATGTAACTTGTAAAATTCTATATAAATGAAGAAGTCCTCAGGATTTTTTTATCAGGTGGAAGGGTCTGGTGTGAAAAATACTGTGAATTTTACAAATCAGTAAACATTTTTCTAGATTCAATTTTTTTTAATTTTTTCTATTTTCAAGTTTTCACTAAAAAGGATTTATTGATTTGAAGTTTTAATTTCCAGTTTTATACCTGAAATGCTGCCATTGCCTTCTCAGTTTCAACTGTAGATTCAAGAAAAGGTTCAAAAATTGATACAGTCATTATTCCACTTTCCAGTATTAAGTATTGTTGAAAATTATTTTTGAAGGCAAAAAGGGCTAATGCATAGCCTGCTCTTAAACAAATATCCTGGAAATGTGAGAAACATTCGTTATCTTGAACTTACTTCATTTTTCATGTTATTCGAGGTAATAGATTTTGAATTCTTATCCATTCAAATACAGCTAACCCTCAAACAATGCAGGGGTTAGAAGTGCCAAACCCTCCCCAACTTTGTGCATTGGAAAATCCACATACTTTTGACTCCCAAAATGTTACTACTTAACTACTAGCCTACTGTTTACCAAAGCCTTACTGATAACAGAAGCAGTTGATGAACACATATTTTGTGTATTTTATGTATTATATACTGTACAATAAAGTAAGCTAAGGAACAGAAAATACTTTTTCAAATTGTTGCAGATCTCCCCCAAATTTTCCAATATATTTATTGGAAAAAATCCATGTGTAAATGGACCCCTGCAATTCAAACCTGTATTGTTCAAGAGTCAACTATGTATTTGCATTCTTAACTCTGGGAATAAAATATGACATTATTGGGGAGAATACATAATAAATTTACCCCAGAATATTACTGAGCACATAAAATAGGAAATTAGGTTGTGGTATTGGGGAAAAAAAGAAAAAACATTTTTTAATTTTTATAGGGAATGTTAAGATTACTGATTATGCAAATGAATACTTAAGTGGTAATGGGAAACTCCATAATTTCACTAACCCTCAAATTTTTTATCTCAACATACTTTTATTTACATTTCAACCTTTCAAAGGAGAATTGATATATTAAACCTTCCCTTACATAGCATGCTATTATTGCATTTTATGCATTGTGGAGGACCCTTATCATTTCTTAAGACAGGTTTATTTGTAAAATTCTATTGAAGTAAATCCTAAGGGGAGTTCTAGAAAATGATTTACCTTTAAAAGTCACATTTCAACATTCAGGGACTGGGCAAACAGAGCAAAAATGAATTCTCCTTTAGAGTCAGTCCACTTGCCAAAGATGAAGAAGTATGGTAGATCTTCAAGAAAGACTCAAAAATTGGAATCTTATCACTAAACATCATTTTTAATATTTTAGTTGAACAGTTTGGTTTGGTACACAGAGACCCATTCATCTGAGTGAGTTTCCTCATGCCACTATTCACCTTTACATAAAAATGCTCTATGTACCTACTGGAATGTTTACAGGTAAAATTATATGGTACCTGAGATTTCCTTCAAAAATAATATAAGGAGAGCATGTAGGCATATGCATGATATAAAACTGGCCATGAGTTGATAACTGCTGAAACTGGGTCAGGGAATATTTAAGTTTTTAATGCTATTCTCTATTCTATATATGTTTAAAATTTTCCATAATAAAAATTATGTGTACTCAAAGTAGTCATCTCGCCAAAGGCAAGAAGAAAGACATTAGGTACAGTCAAGGGAATCGGGTCCAGAAAGTGAAGCAGATGGTAACAGTACGGGAGGAAAAGGAGAACGATTGAGAGTGGAATGGGTAGGAGAAGAAAAGGGAGAGAACAGTGTCCCTGATGAAGAGATATTGAAAATAAAATGTTGAAGGAACAGAATGGAGAGAAGAGAAATGCAGCTGAGGGAGTCAGTCAGACATAAGTCCAATCTCCTCAGCCCTGTTATCACCCATATTACTGTGGCAGCACTTCTCCATCCTCTTGTGTACCAAAGTAAATTTCTATATTAAAAAAAAAAATGCAGTGACTTCCTTTCTCCCCTTACAATTCTTTCTTCGTTCAAAATTTCCCAGAACTGAGACACATAGTTGGCAGTTTTCTTCCTTGATTGATAAATGCACTGTAGACATCAAAATTTCTCACATTTCTCTAAGGTTAGTGCTTTTCAAAGTATGGCCCATGGAACAGTAACAGTCCACAAAATGGTTGACAACAAGATTATGGAAACTGAGAGGAAACATTTAAAAGAAACAGCTCTTCCTTACAGTCAAATACCAATTAATGTAGAAGGAAGAAGGGAAATTTTTTGAAAATCACCATTAGGTAAATGCCACAGTAATCATTGCATCAGTGGATGCTAAAATTGGTGAATAAAAGTATAATGCAAGACAATATTTGCATAGTCTCAAAACATCTCACCTCAAGATACTTGTAAATTACAAGCAGAAGGACAGAAACTTCACAGTGGAGAAATAAGGCAGACTTCATGTTAACCAAGTACCCAAAGGTAACATTGCCAGTTAAAAGATATGTCAACATCCTATAGCCCCTGAAATGATGTACTGGGAAGGTGAGTGAAGGAAGCTGCATCACTTCTGGGGTGTTCTTGCCAAAGTGCATTGCCTCAAATTAATCATGAGAAAACATCAGATAAATTGAAGGACATTCTACAAAGTAACTGGCCTGAACTTATCAAAATTGTCAAAATCATGAAAGGCGTGAAAAGGAGACTAAAGAGACATGCCTGGATGCAATAAGGGATCCCAGGATTCTGGAACAGAAAAAGGACTCTGGTAGGAAGATTGGTGAAGTACAGAAGAGGTCTGCAGATTAGTTAACAGTGTAGTTCAATGTTAATTTCCTGGTTGATATCCAGGAAAGCTGGATGAAGGTTATGCCAGAACACTCTGTAATTTTTGCAAATTTTTGGAAGGCTTAAAATTATCTCAAAATTTAAAGTTTTTTTTTAATTCTCTCTCCATAACAAATTGCTAGGAAAAGGCTATTCCTTGTGTACCACAATAGAGTAAAAATCTGTATTTAAAAAAATAATTAGAAATAGTAATTTGTAATTATTCTCACAATAGTTTGAGAATAGTTTGAGATGCAGCACTCTAGAATATTGGGTAAGAAGTGGATGACTGAGGGATAAAAGGTCATAAAATTAACTTAAAGTTTTGATGAATCCAGGACAGAAGAAATTTGTTTTTGGTTAGTCTCCAAGCATTAAAATTGCTATATTTCAAAGGTGAAGAGTACTATGAAAAATATGGAACAGTATTATTCCACTATTACAAGTTAATGACCTACCAAAAGGCTTTTACATTCCTTAAATAACAGATTTAAATATTGCCATGAAAAAGATATGATGATAATTTGAGGATATGGTCTAAAAAACATTTTCTTCTAAATGAGCTCTAATGTTTTGTAAAGGTATTTATTACCTTATCTTGTGAGTGAAGAAGATAAAGGACATCAGCATACTTAAATCCTTCATTTTCTTGTAATTCATTCTGTAACAGGTCATTCCCTAGGACAATGCATGCCAAGGAAAATGCCACTTCAACCTAAATATGTGGTTTTCAAATATTAATTTATTTTTCTCTCATGGTTTATCAAATGATGTATTTCATTATACAAACATATACATGGGATATACTAATTCAAAGACACTTTAAAATCCATTGATTCCAATTCTCTGACTAGTATTCAGAGTGGCGTTTATACCCTCTGGAGGAATGTCCCTTGTGATTTTTAACAGCTGGGAAAATGTCCTTTCTCTGTGTGCCAGCACAACCGCAGAGCTCCATTTGAGGGCATGGGGGGAGGCGACCAGGGTCAGCAGGACATGTGAGAAGCAATTATCTTAAGTGCATAGTTGTATCCCTTCCACACCTAAAAAATTTTTTTAATTTCCTGGCATGATTAAAAAGCTGTTTTGAACTTCTTGGCTCCTGACCATTGAATTTGAAGGGTTTAATGGAACACCTATCAATTAAGCCAAGCACTGGGGCATAGCCCTTAGGAATAGTTCTCCTCCTCTAATTCTGGAGTCATTTAATGCACATTCTGAAGCCCTTGAGGAGTATATAAATGTTTATTATGGGAATGCAATAGGTAAGTGTTTTAAGTACTATATTATACATTTCTATGAAAAATGTTATGAATTTGAAAAGCATGATTATTATTGCAAAAATTTTGTTTACTGTAGATTCTCATTTAAGGAAAAATATTGAAATGTATTCTGTTTTAACATGTTTAAAAAATTGAAAATGTATACTGAACTATAGATGGCTGCAATTGAAGTAAACTGTTTTGCCATGAAAATGAATATTCTAAGAAAATACTTTTATGTGGCCTTTTCCATAATCTTTTGAAAATCATTCATACTTTGAAAGTCAGTGTAGTTTTACATATAATTCAAGCCAAAAAATTGCTAGCATGTGCTCCATCCTTTAAAATCTCTTCCACATAATTTATGGTATCTTTTCTGATAATACATTCCTTAAATAATATATTTACTTGCATATTTTCCTCCTATGTTATTTCTATTTTCTCATTTCCAACAAAGCCCATACCAAATTTTGAAGAGAAATGTATTTTTTTCTCATAATTTCCTTCCTGGCCAACTATAGATGTCTTGAATTTCCAAAGCCATGGTAAAAGATTTGATCAAGGTGTGAATGTCATTTTATTAAAGGCATTTTATTAGAAGTAAATAGATGAGTGAATGACTTTAACAACTCAGTAATTCTTCATAATGTCTACAACTTGAGAAAACTATTGCTGCTGGCCAACAGGTTACTAGGTACAGGTAGGTTTT
Organism: Smutsia gigantea; assembly: GCA_032199065.1. Taxonomy (NCBI): domain Eukaryota; kingdom Metazoa; phylum Chordata; class Mammalia; order Pholidota; family Manidae; genus Smutsia; species Smutsia gigantea. The sequence continues at coordinate 27,856 of JAVSCE010022120.1, forward strand.
GGTGTAACCCTGACAGGATTCACTTATATTTGAGAAATTCTGCTGTGTAAATCAAACATCTCCATTATATCCACCCAGTTTTATTAATCAATATTTGAGGAAGTAGGGAAGAAATTCTTTGAATAATCAAATATCTGAGGAATAAAACTTATTTGATGAGTAAGGACAGAAGACTTTCTTATTATATTTGAAAAAATCACATTTTAATAAAATGTACTACTATCTTGGTAGCAGTAACAATTTTTTGTTTGAAAGATTAAATATTTTTATTATACTTGTAAACTTGCATAATGATAAAAAGTATTCTTTAAAAATAATATTTCTGTTAAATTTTATAATATTAGAAAAAAAACATAAACCTTATATGTACCTTAATATTAGGAGAAGGGTGATTTCTCAATAGTTGAATGAGTACTGGAAAGGCATTTTCCTCTACAACAAAATGTTGACTAATGGGATTGCTTGTATGGGCAACACCTGTAAGAATCGACATGTCAGTGGGAGTATTTTTTCCATCTTGGAAATGGTAAAATCAAACATAGCTTGATATGTTTAGTTTATAAAGTGTTCTAGCATAATATGGTTAGTAAATTACAAAGGGACATGCTCTATTGACATTATTTACCTGAATTAATTTTTTAAAAGGCAAAGTGAATAAGCATGGAAAATTTACTATTAGAAATGTGGGTTCAGTTTTCTAACAGTCACAAAACAAAGAAATGAGAAATGCTGGACTATTAATGAATAATAATACAAAAGCTATCATTTACTAAAGATTTATTGTATGCAAAGTACTTGAGCTTATAGTTGCTGTTGTTTTCCATAAAAAGTTTTATAAAAATGACTAGAGTAAATTACCTGTTTAAAATTTCTGGGTTCCTTTAATATACATACTAAAAAATAATCTATCTCCTTTTATAATATGCTACTTAAAATTGCAGGTGTAATCTCAATGAAGAAATGTAAGTCATGTCATCTCTTTCTAGTGGACATGAAGAAAATTTGAATTCTATTCTTTTGCCAATAAATGTCACAACAGATATATAGTGGGTTTATATACTTAAATATAAATACAAGATTGGGCCTCTTTATAGACAATGAAGAGAAGCCATCTACTTACTATGATTTTTTTTTTCTTGAAGGAACTGGGGGAAATAGAAGGAGCAAAGGACACTTTTATCTCCTTGTCCCCTACTCCCCTACTGGCCACCTGGGGATGTGCACAAACACTAATCACAAGAAAATTCTTCCTTCAGCTGACAGGTATTAAATACCTAATGCAGCAGGCACTGCGTAGAAAATAGGGCTACAAAGAGGAATTAGAATCTCCACTCTCAAGCGGTTTATATTTTATAGGGGAAGCAACTGTTTAAATACATGATTTCCATACTGAGCAGTAAATGCTTTAATATAGGTAAAGAAAAATACACTTGAAATGCAAAACAGGGATTGCTTAATTCAGAATAGGTGGAAAATGAGTAGGTAGAGACATTTCAATGGGGAAAAGTGTTAGATGTGGGTCTCAAAAAATGAGCATTTTTACTAATAATGATTATGATGATGGTGGTGTTATAAGAAGACTACTCTCAAATATTTAACTGAATATTCACATGTTAATATAATAATGGGATGAAACTCCATTAAGATGGGAAAAGAACCATTACAAAATTCTTCATCCAGCTAGAATATTTTTGGAGGAAATACAATGAATTAGAGATAAATTTTTTTCCTCTTTTCCTAAAGAAGCATTGTACAGGCAGGTCCATACATTCATGAAAGTCAACAAAGGACCCAGCTTTTTATATTTGGTTGGTCAACACACTGACAATTCCCACAGTATTCTTCAGATATCCCAAAATGTTCATTCCTTTGTGATGAAAATAACAACTAGACCTAGTGACCACTTTATAAACAAAGAATCGTTATGGAAAGAGACTGGAATTGAAAAATGGGCCCCATCATTAGAAACTCTTCTATGTCTTCAAAAAGATACACTTCTTAAGATTCAAAAGAAGAAATATTTTTCTCTTAAAATTAAAAAATGAGATTCCTTTAAGTGAAAGAGTCAATCTCATCTTCATTTCCCTTAAAAACTAGAGTTTAAGAGCAAGACTGATAGAAAATTCTTAATTATATGCTTTTTACTCTTTAAAGTCTTGAGGAGATAAAATAATTATGCTAGCCTTTTATAGAATAAATATGGTATAGGGCTCTAACAGAGGGGTAGAGAGGAAGAGATGTATCTTACTGATATTTTAAAAAATTGAGAATAAATTTACAAACCAATACAAATGGATCCCACTGCTCTGATAACACTCAGAAGTGTGCCTTCAGCCAGTTCACGGATTCGCAGTAAGCGAACCAATGGCGCAATTCCATTGCCTTCACAGATTTGGTTTTGATGCATCCTGCTGTCCTTACTTAGAGCTATGACCGCTTCACCTCCTGGCAAAGAAAAGTGAGAAATATGTCTGACACTACGATGCTCTGTTCTATATTGTGCAGATTTATGTATAGAAAATAACTTACCAACATACTGCATCTTAGCTGATGGTGACAAAAGCATATTTATTATAAGGTTGTATCCAATCTGTTCTGCCATGTACTTCTGTTGTTTCAGTGTTTGTCCTGCCAAGGCCCAAAGTGCTACAGTTGCTTGTTCCTTAACATCTATTTGAAATGACTGTTTAAAAAAATATTCCATTCATTCAATGAGCATTTACTGAACACTGAAGGAATGTATGTTTTATATAATATTCCAGAATTGATTTTAGTTTCTTTACAGTAATTAAATTCAATATTGACTACTTTGTCTAAGAAAAATGACAAGTACTCATAAAATTCCTACCTTGAGAAGTTTTAAAAGATATTTACTTAATGATTTTTCCAGAAATGCTTTCTGTATAGGGGGATTGTAACTTGCCAGTGACTCCACAGCCATTGCACCCTTCACTTGAACACTGACTTGTTTCCCTTTGAAAAGAGCCACCAGAGGAGGAATGGCTCCTTCCAGAGCCACCGCATTCTGAACATCCTTATTGTCACGTGCAACCTCAGCAATTGTAGCAGAAGATACAGCCTTCAACACATCTTCAAATGAATTCAAGAACCAGTTAAATATATCTTTTGCAAAGAATATAAATGTGCAGCATGTCATTAGTTTCCCATAAAATACCAAATTTATAATTAATAGAAAATTTATAAAGTAAAGAAAAATAGACAAAAGAAATAAAATTGTCCAGATTATCACCAAACATTAAATGCAAACATTTCATTTATTCACTTTTATTTTTATGCATACAGTTTAGTGTTATACACATATTTAATATAGTTGTATTATGAACACAATATTCTACATTTAATTTACTACCAAAACATTTTCCCAGTTTTTATGAACATCAGTGTCTCCTAAATATTCCATTAATGAGTATACTATATTTCCTTAGCCATTTGCATATTAAAAACATACATTGTTTCCACCTTTTCACTGTTCTAAACAATGCATATGAAAAATTTTGGCACACAAGGTATTTCCTTCCTTTCTGTATCTTTTCCCCTTAGTATAGAGTTCCAGGAATTATTGGAATAATTTAATATATCCCAGTAAATTGCTCATAAGTGATAATAGAATCTCACCCTTCCATAGAGTTTGAGCGTACCAGTGTTACTGTGTCTTTTTAATTATAGATATTATCATTAAGAATAAATACATAGATAAATTTTGCTAATTTGATAGCAAAAAATTGTCTCATTTTATTTTGTATTTTTGGTTACTGGTGAGTCTAAACATTTTCATATATGCTTATTATCCAGTTGCATTTCTTCATTTTAAAATTTATAGAAAAATGCAAGAATAAGTTAGAGATTTGTTTACAAGATTCAGCAACAATTGATATTTTTTGCCCAAACCAATCTTTACTATGTTTGCAAAATATTAATTTTCCAAATCTACAACTCCCTTCACATTTATCAGTTGGCATTCTGCTATAAAGAAGAGCTCTGCCTAGTTACTTATTTATTTCGTATTTATCCAGTCATCAAGACAAACTCTTGGATTTCTGCTTTACTTTTGAGTTATAATCCATTAATTTCCTTATTTGCATTGGTACTCAAATTGTCCAAGATTTAGCAATTGTCCAACTTGAAGGACTAGTGGGGGCCCCTTCAAGTTGGCCTCTGTTTGCTTTAGATATACCTCCATCATTTTTTATAGTATTTTCTTACTTTCACAATATAATGTTTCAGACTCACCACATGTCTGCTCTGACTCCTTTTAATCAGGAACGGTATTTAGAAATCAAGATTTGGGTACTAGGTGTGCTCATTACTGCTGGAATATCATTGCTTATAGACTCTTAGCAGGGCAACACTAGGAAAATACATATATTTCCAATTTTCAATTCCAGTCTAATGTCACAGAATTCTTTATAGCCTTCCCACATTCCGTATATTTCTTCTCACAGTAAGAACCCAGTAATGTCAACACATTCATTCATTTGTTCAGTCCTACAATACTTACAGCACAGGTTCAGAGCTGTTACACCCAAAACACTAGGAAATACAAATCCACTAGAAATTCAAAATACATTTAGTTTTTTTCTCCCCTAGACTAAAGCTATATAGTAAAGAGTGCTTTATGAAGATAAAATGCAAATGTTATTTGTATTCTTTTTTCTTTTTCTTTTTAAATCTAGTTATGTAATGCATTTTAAGAACATTGGGGGAGAGATTAAAGATGGCGGTGCGAGGGGTAAGACAGAGAACGCCTCCCAAAAACCACGTATAACACGAAAATATAGTTAATACAACTAATCCTAAAAGAGCAACAGAAAAGAAGGCTGCGCCAGACTGCACACACCTGGAGAACAGAGCAGACCTCACGAAAAAGGAGTGTATATCAATGAAACCTTAATAAAAAATTTTAAAAAAAAGAAACCCTGGGCAGTGGCCATCCCTCTCCTCGTTACCAGCTCATAAAAAGTTGTCAACACTGGTCATTGTCTCCTTGTCAAAGGTCCTCTGACCATTACCACCACACAGAAAAAAAGAACATTGGGTTCATTTTTTTCTGTTTGTATTAAATTTTAGTTCCCCCCTTGTAGCCTTGTAGAGTTAATGCATTTTTTACAATATATAAGACATGTGTTTCCAAAAGTCAAAACTTTTCCAAAGGTGTTTTTGTATTCAAGCATCCAGACTCTCAGTCTAGCATTTGTTCTTTTGCAGACGATCTATTCAGGTTAATTATCTCTATTAAGGCCTTATTATTCTTACCAATCTATATACCCACTTTATAGTCAAGTATATTAACTTTTGTTGTGCATATTTTCATCATTCAATCATTTCTTTATTAAGCAAATATTTTATTAAATAGCTACTGCATGCCAGGCACTATCCTAGGCGCTGAGAAACAGCGATGAACCAACACAACAAAGTTCTTGACCCTGTGGAGCAGCTCAGAAACCAGAAGGAAAAAACAGCAATAAGCTCATTATTACTCTAGAGTAAAATAAGAGAGGAAGGGAGTGATAGAAAGTGATAGGAAGGTCATTTCCTTTTGAACTGGGAAGGTTAGATGGATTTAAAGGCTATGCTAGAAATTTGGACTTTATCCTAGGGGACAAAGAGCCACAGATAATTTAAAGGAGGGGAACGATAATATTCAACTTTGCACTTCAGATACATCACTCTAGTAACTCTTGGAATATTGTTAAGCCCAATAGGTTAATAAAATTAAGAGTTGGGGTGAACCGTTCTTTTACCACATATCCCTGCATCAGTCCAAAAAGTAAAAATCCCTACACTGAGCTTCCACTTAGGAACATCACCCATTCCTCCCATAAGAGGAGTAGTGAGTTGCATAATTTCTGAATTTGAAGAATGAACCACTGCAAATACATGGCTTAGGTTCTTTTTGGCACTATCTTTCTGCTGTTTTCTCAAAACAAGCTTTCCAATAATAAGGCTTAAGTTTTGACATCTGTTTGAGTCCTGTGTCTGTTTATCAATTGAATCCAAATTCTAAAGGGAGAGGGCAAAGGTTGTGTACTTAGCACCTCAGTAATCCAAAAAGCTCTTAAACTCAGAGGCAAGGCTAGGGATTTGGATAGAGAACTGGGAAGAATAGATGGTAACCTTAATGGAGTTCTTATGAGTAAACAAGATTGCTTTAGGGGACTGTGTTGTATAAAAAAGCAGCTGACTAAGAATAGAAGCTCTAGGAACTCCAACTTTTAAGAGTTGGGTGGAAGAAGTCTAATGGTGAAAGTTGTCTTAGTCTAAAACTCTTGGGATCAGAATTCCAAAGCTTTCAGATTTTAGAAGGTAATGAGTACTTATACTGTATGCTACATAACATCCCAAGTTGTCTAGTAAAAAAACATTTCTGCAGTGAAATGTGAATAATCTTTCTAAAAACAACGAGGTGATCTTTAAGCTTTGCTCAGAAAGATTGGAGTTTAAAAGCATTTTATATGCTGTTATATTTGACTTTCCATGGTGGTGTCATTTAAATCTTTGTTAATCACACATAAACAGGACAATTGTGTGCCATAGAAAAGATTAAATAAGAAGCATTGTAGGAATGAAAACTTACATGCATGTGCATACACAGGTGGAAGAGTGTGAAACAAGCAGCTAAAAATGGGTCAAGGAAAGGCTAAAACAAACCAAACTCAGCAAAAGTTGAGGAACCCCTGGAGAAAGGGGTTAAAACTAAGGAGACGTTAACAAACCCATAGTCTCAAGAAACTTCATGTGAATCTATTTTGGGGCCATTTACTTTAATATATGAAATCTTACAGTGGTTCAGAGTGGTAAAAAGATATTAGAATTAATTAAATTCCTTTGTTATCCCCTACAACTTAACAACCCAGCTAACATCCAAGAGGATTATTTGTTAAAGCACTTAAATGATATATGTACCTTTTATAAATAATAAATGGAGAGAATAAATAGCTAAAATGTTTTTTCAAAATTAAGTTCATCTTTCTTGGAGTGTTTGGAATAAGGAGAGTAAATATTACAGTATAGGATAAATTACTTTTATTTAGGTTTCAGATAAGGCAATGTAAAAAGTAAATGATTCCAATAATTTTTTCTATAGCTTTCTTTCATGAATTCATTTATTGTTTATTCAAACTGCCTCCACAATTTGTGCTTTGTTCAAGCATATGGGGTTGGGAGGATGGAAAAGATAGGGACATTTTCTTTAAATTTTGATTAGGGAGATAAAACAAAGGATAAAATAAAAAACAATTATAAACAAGTAAAAATGCTGTGGTTAAAATATGCATGGAAGCTGGCTCTCTATAATGCTCTTCTTAGATGATAAAGGAAAGCATAGTTAGTGATGGAAGGAAACTTAAAGCAGATGACCTTATGAATCTGTAATGAAGAGAAAGGACTTTCAAATGATTTCACTGCATGATAGAGGTTCTTAGAATATAATTGCTTAAATTCGAAGTTCTAAAGTAAAAAGCCCTCTGCAACAATATTTTTATCCATAACCTTGTCTTACATGTTAACCAACATCTTTATTCTGTATTTTTTCCTAAAGAACTAGAATAGAAAGACAGATGATAAACTGAACAGGAAGAAAAAAGGATAAGCTCTTCCCCACTTTTTTATCCCCCAAATTTGGGGAAAACCATAAATTTGAAACTTACACTGTATGTGTATGCTCACTGAAATGAGATAATTCCTGCAGGACCTAAACTACCATATAGCTTCTGGTATTCCTGGTACTTCAGAGTCTTATAATTAGACTGATGGCCCGCTGACCTTGAATTTTGATATCAAATATTCTAATGGTACATCTGAAGTCCTTGTTGTAACTTGAAAAATTACCAATACGTGTTTTTTTCACACAAGGAGACATCTACTTGAATTCCCGAGCATATTAATTGCATTGTTTTAATTATTTCCATTTATAAAAAGGCCTAACTTTTTTTAAACTATGGTTTTGAGAGTCAATTCCTTTTATAAACCCTACAATTTACACTCAAGTGTTTCAGATGTTATTTGGTATGTCTAGATCCATTCTAAGATAAACCTGGGAAATTCATTCATATAGGACAGGTGCATACCTCTTTGCCTCACTTATTATATCTAGCCACTTTAATAAAGAAATAGAATCTCACCTGAGTCAGACCTTAGATATGTGATAAGGTATTGGATTCCTTTGTGGTCTTTCACTGCTATTTGATTTTTTTCATTTCCCATACATAATACCCGTATACAGTTCATTACATTTACTAGCACATTTTCTATGTTTAACTTTAAGAGACTTAGTAGAACTGGGATTCCATTCTAAAAATAAACAAAAAAGTTAATTACAATTGGATTTATTTAAAATGTATGCAATCTTTATTTAGAAAGGCAAGCCTATAATCTTCCTGGCTATAAATATCTATTTAGGACAGAACAATTGGCCATAAATAAATGTGTCTGCTGATACAGCACATTAAATGACAGTTAATAAAATTTTGAACATAAAATAGCCTTCTCTATACAAAAATATACCTCTGTACCAAAACTGAGGCTGCAAGTTCACTGTAACTTTTAACAAATATCTAAAAAATGAAGTAGTTGAGTGAGATCAATTAAATACACTACATTTGGAAACATTTACCATTGTAGACATTGCACTGGTAACTGGTAATTGTATTTGTGCAATACAAAATGTTATTTTTACATGTGAATATAATTTCATAATTTTAAGTGGAGTAAAGGTGGCATTTCTCCCTACTAACAGAAATAATGCAAGAGTATTAAGGAAGTTAAATAGAAATGTAACCTCATTTTCAATAAAGTTAGAAGACATCTGTAATGTTGAACCATAATAAGTATGTATGAGTTGCCTGCTGAAATGAGAGAGCTCTCCCAAGGCCACTGGCCACAGGTAATGCTGGCAGAAAACACTGTTTTCCAAAATGAATGGCTCTACTTTGAAGAGCAGAAAAAGAAACATACATTTCCCTGTTTCCTGTCTGGAACAACAGGAATGGGTATGCAGGATGGCAGCAGACTCTTTCTTGGACCAGTTTGGCATTGTTTCCAAAATTAAGGAAGGCCAGAATGATCAAGGAATCACTACAACAAAGTATGTTTGGAACAAGTCTATTGGTGAGGTAAAAAGGAAAAGATAGACTTTGCCTTATGGAGGAAACAGAATCTACATTGTGAGGTACTATGCACCAGTCTCTGTTGGCTAGGGGAAAGTAAAGCTGAAAGGATCCATTCATACAACTCTGTGGCATAAGTCATATTCTTGCTAGCCTAGAACATCGGTCTGGGCTCTTTCCTAAATATACTTCCTACCAACAGGTGGACCAAAAGAATACACCTAATTAAAGATGAGTAATGATAAAAAAGACTGAGAATAGGATCTGTCCAAATACAGGAAAAAAAATAGGAAAATCTTATGATAACTGAAAAATGCTCATTAGAAAAATATTGCCACAAAGTAGATGGAAATTATAACCCAAAGTGGCACATTATTACCAATGGGAAAAAAAAATAATGAGGCAGCCATCTCATAAAACAAGCATGCACAGGAAAATACCAGAGCTCAGAGAAGAGTTTTTGATATGGGGGAGATGAAACAAGAGCTGAAAAAGCTCAGGAAAGATGTAGAAAGCTATAAAGTCCAAATTGCAATGCACATAAAAATGAACAATGCTAAAAAAAACATAGCAAGGAACAAGAAGGACAAGATTGTGAAAAAAAGAAAAATGAAATGAAACTGGAAAAGTATTTGAAAATGATAGCTATGTAAGACAGGAAGAGGCGATACACAAATGATGTTAACAAAGAGAAATGGTCAGTAATTCAGTGATCAAATAATTCAAAGGTCAAATTTTGACTTTCATCTTACAACAGCATTTGACATTTATTGATCATTCTCTCCTCTTTTCAACACTTTTCTTCATTTGGCTGGTAGGACCACAGATTCTTCAGGTTTCCTCCTATCTCACTGGTGATTCCTTCCTAGTCTCCTCTGAGGCCTTTCCAGATCTTTCTACCTCCCCACAGATCCTGGTGACTCAACTTTCAAAAATACTACAGAATATGATCACTTTTCATTATTTCCAGTGTTACCACCCTGGTTCAAGACAACATTTTCTGTCACTTGAACTACTGTTATACTTCTTAATTAGTTTTGCTGCATCACCCCTGCAACACAGAAGGTAGAGTGCTATAAATCTAAATCTTTTTGTGGAACGTTCCAGAACAAAAACATTCAATGGCTGAACAGAGTAAAGCCAAGGTGTCTAATAATTGCCCACATGGCCCTGCATGATGCAGTCCACCACTAATCAGCAAAGACTTCTTCTATTTTTCTCCCCTCACCTACTTTTGTTTTCTTGTTATTCCCTGAACATGTCAGGCATGCCTCCTTTTCATTTACTCTGCACTTGTTTCCTCTGCATACAGTGCTTTTCCCAAAAGAAAAACATGGCACACTGCCTCATCTGGTTTGGGTCTGCACTCAAATGTCATCTTCCTAGTGAAGCATTTTTCACCATGTGCCCTGCTCCCTCTTCCCTGCCTTATTTTCCTCCATAACACCTATTCTTTTATTTTTTGGGGTATCATTAATCTACAGTTACATGTGCAACATTATGGTTACTAAAGTCCCCACTTCATCAGGTCCCCACCACCTACCCCATTACACTCACTGTCCATCAGTGTAGTGAGATGCTATAGAATCACTACTTGTTTTCTCTGTGTTATACTGCCTTCCCCGTGCCCCCCCAACATTATGTCTGCTAATCATAATGCCCCTTTTTCCCCCTTGTCCCTCCCTTCCCACCCACCCTCCCCAGTCCCTTTCCCTTTGGTAACTGTTAGTCCATTCTTGGGATCTGTGAGTCTGCTGCTGTTTTGTTCTTTCAGGTTTTTTCTTTCCTCTTATGCTCCACATATGAGTGAAATCATTTGATATTTGTCTTCTTCCACGTGGCTTATTTCACTGAGCATAATACCCTCTAGTTCCATTCATGTTGTTGCAAATGGTAGGATTTGCTTTCTTCTTATGGCTGAATAATATGCCATTGTGTATATGTACCACATTTTCTTTATCCATTCATGTACTTATGGGCACTTAGGTTGCTTCCATTTCTTGGCTATTGTAAATAGTGCTGCGATAAACATAGGTTGCATATGTATTTTTCAAACTGTGCTCCTGCATTCTTAGGGTAAGTTCCTAGGAGTGGAAATCCTGGGTCAATTGTTCTTTCTATTTTGAGTCTTTTGAGGAACCCTCATACTGCTTTCCGCAATGGTTGAACTAATTTACATTCTGACCAGCAGTGTAGGAGGGTTTCCCTTTCTCCAGATCCTTGGTAACATTTGATTTTGTTTGTCTTTTGGATTGTGGCCGTCCTAACTGGTGTGAGGTGATAGCTCATTATGGTTTTAATTTGCATTTATCTGATGATTAGCAATGTGGAGCATCTTTTCATGTGCCTGTTGGTCATCTGAATTTCTTCTTTGGAGAAGTGTCTGTTCATGTCCTCTGCCCATTTTTTAATTGGATTATTTGCTTTTTGTTTGTTGAGGTGCGTGAGTTCTTTATACATTTTGGATGTCAACCCCTTATCGGATATGTCATTTATGAATATATTCTCCCATACTGTAGGATGTCTTTTTGTTCTACTGATGGTGTCCTTTGCTGTACAGAATCTTTTCAGCTTGATATAGTCCCACTTGTTCATTTTTGCTTTTGTTTCCCTTGCCCAGGGAGATATATTCATGAAGAAGTCGTTCATGTTTATGTCTGAGAGATTTTTGCCTATGTTTTTTTCTAAGAGTTTTATGGTTTTATTACTTACATTCAGGTCGTTGATCCATTTTGAGTTTACTTTTGTATATGGGGTTAGACAGTAGTCCAGTTTCATTCTCTTATATGTAGCTGTCCAGTTTTGCCAACACCAGCTGCTGAAGAGGCTGTTCTCTCCCCATTGTATATCCAAGGCTCCTTTATCAAATATTAATTGACCATATATGTTTGGGTTAATGTTTGGATTTTCTATTCTGTTCCACTGGTCTGTTCTTGTGCCAATACCAAATTGTTTTGTTTACTGTAGCTTTGTAGTAGAGCTTGAAGTCAGGGATCGTAATTCCCCCTGTTTTATTCCTCCTTCTCAGGATTGCTTTGGCTATTCGGGGTCTTTTGTGGTTCCACATAAATTTTAGAACTATTTGTTCCAGTTCACTGAAGAATGCTGTTGGTATTTTGATAGGGATTTTGTTGAATCTGTAGATTGCTTTAGGTAGTATAGCCATTTTGACAATATTTATTCTTCCTAGCGAAGAGCATGGGATGAATTTCCATTTGTTAGTGTCCTCTTTAATTTCTCTTAGGAGTGTCTTGTAGTTTTCAGGGTATAGGTCTTTCACTTCCTTCGTTCGGTTTATTCCTAGGTATTTTATTCTTTTTGATGCAATTGTGAATGGAATTGTTTTCCTGATTTCTCTTTCTGTTAGCTCATCATTAGTGTATAGGAAACCAACAGATTTGTGTGTGTTAATTTTGTATCCTGCAACTTTGCTGAATTCAGATATTAGTTCTAGTAGTTTTGGAGTGGAGTCTTTAGGGTTTTTTATGTACAATATCATGTCATCTGCAAATAGCATAACACCTATTCTTATCTAACATATTTGGCTTATTTGCTTTGTTTATTGTTTTGTTACCTTGAACTAGAATAAAAGCTTCACAAAGCCTGGGATTTTTTCTGTTTTGCTCTCTGCTATAACCACAGTATCTAGAATAGCATGTGCTTTATGATAAACTCTCAAAAAGTACTTGTATTAAGGAACTGAAAGAGTACTACAGAAAAAGTATTTAAAGATATGAATTCAAGAAAACATCCCCAGAATAAAAGAAGATGAATGTGCATGTTAAAAAGTTATACAAAATTCCAGACAAAATAGGTAACAAACACTGATGTGTAAGTCCTGGACTTCAAAGATAAAAAAAGAAAGAAAATACTTATCATAAAGTAAAAGATCTAAAAAGGCCAAGAATAACAAAATATGACATAATTAAGAATAAACATGTCATGCCAATCGATATAAAAGGGATACTCATTAAAAAGTAAATGACAAAGCAAAACCTAAATATGCTGCACATGAGGACACATTTATCCTAATTCTGGGTAATTATCAGAATCATGGGAGATTATAAGGTGTAAATGAATAAAAGTGGCTGACAAACTCTGGAGGTGAGGCTGGGAATGTCTATATTTTTAATACATTTTCCAAGTGATTGATACAAACCAACTAACAAGAAATAAAATGACTCTAAAAATTTGAAAAGAATGAGTAAGCATGAGAAACAGATCACAAGCATAATTTGGGGGAAAATAATTTAGGACAAAAATGTAGAACTTGACAAAAGGTATATTTTATAATGCTAAATGACTCAATCCATAATGAAGCATCACCTGAAGAAAACTATAAAAATAATCTTACTCATAAATATCTGTTAAAAGATTCTATATTAAATATTAGCAGACACACAAGGTAGGTTTTATTTGAGGAAATACAGCGTGGGGAAGATTGCTTGGTGTTCACAAAAAATAATGTTCTACTTCTTTCTGATACACAATTATACTACCTTCCCAGCCAGAATGGAAATAGCCAAAATGATAGTATTTCTTGTAATATATTCTCATAAACAAGAAGCATCCCCTCAAGCTAAGTAGCCACTTGGCCTGCCTTCCATGTTAATCACAAGTGACAGTTTTACCAGATAGTTTTGATTGGAAACAGTTCTCCCTGGGTCTCTTGCACTGCTCTCTGTATTGTGAGTGTATTTGGATTGTAACAGCTTTCATCTGGAGTGTTCCTCAGGGTTTTTATGTATCTAGTGATCTTGAATGGTGTAGTAACATCTTCCTTCACATGAAGAGCAGTCTTGCTTATTGGTTCTGTCAAAGTTCAAGTTTCCTTAGATGTGACAGAGACCCTACATGCAGGTAGCATCCACTGGGGCCCACTGTTGTTGTGTGAGACTTGTGGGTTGTGGACCGGAGTAACTGCTGAAGCTCATGCCCTTTGTTGTTTGCTCTGGTACTGACTTGCTCTTTTTACTTTGGGCACTCATGGGATTGTGGGAAGTTTTCTCTCTGCCATTGTCATTGAGATTGGAGTTCTTCCCTCAGAGTTTTACCACTGCATAATAATATGGGTATGTATCTTTCTAGCTTCTAAATAAGGGAATTTCTGTCAGTCAAAATGATGTTCTATGCGAAGAACTTACATGTTTAGCAATAATGTCCTTGTTTTCAAGTTGAGCAATATCATATAGAATGACAGCACAGCGAGAATGTAGTTCAGGCTCATCAGAAGCAAGTAGGTGGATCAGAGCTGGAATGCCTCCTGCCTCTACTACGGCGTGCACTATATTTGTATGGGTCGAGATATTACTCAATAACCCAACTATTTTGCACTGTAATTTTATTTTGGAACCTTTTAATAGATTGATTAAGGCAGGAATTGTGCCTGCAATGAAGAGATCAAGGAAAAGCATGAATTACTTGTAACCATTTGTAGTCAATTTATCATGATAATATTTAAAAATAATGTTTATGGATATTATCATATAAACAATTAGAGGATAAGTCTATAAAATACTTATAAAATTATCATTTTAAAGTACATGAATGTACTTTTCTGTCTTGTCTACAGCATAGGCAGCTCCCATTGCTCACACACCAGATTTTCACAGAGCACACAATCATACATTTCATGTTGGTAACCCCAAGCCACCTTTGAAATGCTTAATTCTGGGTTAATATCATTCATAAATAATTCTTTGAGCTACCATATAGTAGCATTCAGTTATGGTTACTGCATCAACTTTGTGTGGCAGTGTTTGTGCAATTATTTGAGCATTTTATTGTATTGTACCTATATTTTATAAAAGTAACTGAAAAAATAAAGTGCTGAATCTAGTAAAAAAAACCTTAACCTCATTAATTACAGTTGGCTCAAAGATAGATATCACTGGGCATGGCAAAAATAGAAAATCTGGCTTCAGTTGGATGCTTATATCAGTTCAATGTTAAAGAAAAGAGCACATTATAGAGTACATACAAAACGCTGGAAAATATAACAGGTATAATTAGGTGTTTATTTATTTATCTACCTGAAATAAAACCTCCACCAAAGACTTGATTATCTATGGTTCACTTCTGAACAGAGATTTTTATACATGTCTTTAGGAACTTATTAGGGAACAGCCTATAATAATTTTTCATTCATTTATTCATTAAACAAATATTTATGGAGTATCTCATGTGTGCTCAATATCCATATTAGAGTAGTAGCTCTCATGTTGGACAGTGCAGAGAGAATATTTCCATCACTTCAGAAAGTTATATTGAATACAGCTATTCTCAGAACAACCCTATAAAAGTAGGAGCCATTTTATTAATGAAGAAACTAGGCTGAAAGAGGGTATTTAGCCTATTAGAACCTATAAAAAATTCATAGCTAGTTACAAACCAAGGACTGACACAAAAACTGCTATTTTTAATTAAAAATAAATTGTGTAAATACAGAATAGGGATAATGCCTTAATCAAATATAAAAGGTAATATGGTGAATGGGTTTAACATCATTTTTAAGTTTGTAAATTTTTAGAGAAATGGGATTTATATGCCTTTCTGATACTGTGAAGGAAAATAAAATTATTCTTTTATCGGGTAATGGAAATGATCTTAGAAAAAAGGAAAACAGAAACTCAAAATCACCTAAAACATTTCCTCCACAATTAAAAATAGGTTTTAAGGCAGTTGACTGAATATAATATAGTTCTACATAAAATGGCATAAGAAAAACAATTAATAGATTTTATGTCACCTGCACTCAAAATACATCTCCAGTATCCATCCCTCGCTAAGCAAATTACTTCCAAGGACATGACAGCCATCATCCTTCGTTTATAGCTTTCACACTGCAACATTTCTGATAAGTATTCAACAGAAAAGCATGTTATAATTTTACATAGGGAGTGGAATGATTAATTCTGTTTCTGTATAGACCAAGGGAAGCCATGATTTGAGATTACCACCCTCAAATGCATTCATTAAATTCCCTCTGTGCATGGCCTTCTGTGAGATGCCAAACAGATTAAACACACACATGATCTTTGAGGTTTTTAATATGTATAATTAGTACAAAAAAATCCTGAAATTCTTTATCTTTGGTCTGAATAACTTAAATTTGTTGGTCATATGGTTCAAATTCACTTGGAAAATAGTACATCTCTCTTGCCTGAAATAAATTGTTGAATAAAAGTTGAGTATGGGTTTTTAAAGATGGCAAAATAATTTACATTATTGTCAGTAAAAAATTTATTCATTAAATCATATATGAGGCTTTATACATATATGAGTATGAAATAGACACTTTCAAAAATCTTGAATGAACTTATTTATACTCCAGATAGGAGGTAATACAAATATACATGCTTCTAAACAATATCTGTGGTATAAGAAAAAACACACAGATATATCCTTTCCTCATCGCTCTTTACCAATCCCCTGTAAAGCAGATCTGGTCCTAACTCCTACCTGGGCTAGATCATTTCATGCCTTCTACTCCAAGACCTAACCCTGGAAACTTCTAATAAATTCGAATTATTCTTTTACTGAAGTGGAAATGAGCAGTGTGAAGAGGGAATACTATTCCAGGGCTCAAAGCAAAGAAGTAGTGATGAGATGCTCACTGGCTTTTATTGTGTTTGAGTCGTTGTCAGGACTTCCCAATAATGGCTGCAGGAAAGGGTGGCTGTCAGGGACTTTTTGTGCCATTAGGTCATTCTTTTTTGCGGTCAGAGTTTCCTATGATTGTGGTGAGTATTTCTTACGTGTTAGTCTATTAAAAAGTAACAGGATGGTTTTCTTAGTTCCTCCTAAGAAGACTAAGATATAATGATATATATACACACAAATAAACATTGAAAATAATTTCTAATATCTCTTGGGGCTCATATAATTGGAATGTGTTTCCAGTAACCAGTAAATTCCAAAATCAGGTATTAAGAATGTTTTGAAACCAATTATTCAGACTTCTTGAGTCAGTAGAAAGGAGTTGAAAATCTTAGATATTTCATCTAAATGATTCGTTGGGAATGCTATCAGTTCTCGTTCTACAATTTGTTTCATTTTTTGCTTGAGTTTTTATCTTTTTGAAGCAATACATGCTCGTGATTTGGAGCATGGAAAGACCTATAGCAAAATACAGTGGTTCCTTGCCCACTCTGCTCACTTGTCTGGCTGAGTTCATTTCTCCAGATATAACCACTTCGGACATTTTTCCTATATCTTCTGTGATTTTCATATCTCCACATTTCTAAATATGTATATACACTGTTATGTTTTGTTATATAAATTTTAAATATCATTTGAATTCATATTATGTTAAATGAGAAACTAGCTCTTTCAACACTGCTCTGCCATTTCCCTGCTTCCCATTCCCCATATTTATAGTTTTTAGTTAAATGAATATTCAATACTTACATTACAATGCCTGTGTAGGTATTATTCACAGCTAAGCACTGTAGTGTAGAACAATTGTGTCTCCTTTCTTACTTTTGTCTTTCCCGAAGGTAATAATTTCCTTATTTTATCTGCTTAGTTTTCTTTGTTACCTATAGGTAATTCCTCCCACATTTTTCCTTTGGCCAGGTATACAGTTTCTAGTCTGGGATTTCCCTTTACTGTCATCTTTGAAATTTCCTTTGCTATGTTCTTGGTCAGATTCCCACTTTCCCGTTTGTTGGGGAGAAATCCCGCCTTAGTATCTGTAGGTCCTTACTGGCTCCCCTTGGCGGAGAGCGCTCCTGGCCAGCACTGCCACCCGCATGCGCACTGAAGATTTATGGGTGAGTCTGAGAGGTTCTCAGTTTTCCTACTGTTGGCTCAAAATGATTTCTCTGGTCTAAGTCTTAAGACTTGCCTGTTGCCAATATTTTTTTTTTCAAGAAAGTTTAATAGGAAAACTGAATTGGTGACATTATAATGTACATTTCCTATGTGCTTAACACAGCTCTTTCATTCAGTTATCACAAAGATCCTGTGGAGTAGATACAGTTATTATTATTATTCCCATTTTACACAGATAAATAAATTGACCTAATAATTTAGCAGGTAAGCAGAAAAGCCAGGTTTTGAATTTAGGCCTCTCTGACTCCAGGAACTAGGTTGCATGTTAGGTTTACCCTGTAGTTCAGTTTTTGCTGCACAAATTTGAATGTAGAGGATTCACAGAGTTTGAGGTTAAATTTATACTGAATATATAGTGTAAAAGTTGTAATATATTTGTTTAATTAAATCTAATGTGAAATTTTTGGGGTGTGGGATTTGCCACTTTCTCCCAAAATTGTAGGAGAAAAAGAGCAGTTAACTAAGGATTCTAGTGTAGTTATTGAAGTTTTACTGTATCTTGGATCTTACCACTGGAAAAACAAAATATTGGAAAAAGAGGCAGGAAGGCAGGCTCTTCCTGCTTTAAATGCTGCCCAGGTCATCTGAGTGTGCCCCTTGCTCTGGAGTCAAGTCAGCTCTGGCTGGAACACAGCTGAGAAGTATGTGTATAAATATGGTCAGAATTTGGCTAGATGAGAAACTGTTGTCCTTTATATTCTCTGTGGTAATGTTACTGTGTGTTGAGCTTTCTTATAAATTTTGTGGTCATTTTGTTTTCACTGTTCTTCTAAGTATGTTTATCCTGCCTTTTTAGCTTATCTGAAGAATACAGAGAAAACAAACCTAATTCATAGGGGGACTGAGGAACTCATGAGTTAACAAATGTAAACTGACAAGCATTACAATACTATAATAGGCCAATTGAGTAACATAAATGTTACAAAACGAAATTAACTTTAGGCAAGATGATATGTAACTTCTAAATCCAGGTCACCTGACTAAGCACTTCTTTCTAATCTTAAAATTGTCTTTGCCTGTTGCCAATATTTTATTGTGTCATATCCTTTCCTGTTTTCTCTTGAATGCTTGTTTGATGCTGGCTTGTGGTGTTATTATTCAATCTCCATGTAATGTTAGTGGGGTCTTGGGAAGAAGTTAAATTGTATGTGTACATTCAACTAGATTTTTGTGTTCCCTTAACCCTTATAGTATTTCTGAAAGCAACCCTTACCTTTATAATATTTCTGACTAGATTGAATACAAATATGGAAATATCTTGAGCAGGATTTTTCATGAAATCTTTTAGCAAAGTCTGAAGGAAAATGTTTCTGAATCTGTCTCTAACATTAGAAGTAAGGAATAAAATGGAGGGAATCTTTTCCATTCACAATTTAATTTCCTCCCTGTGTGTGTGTGTGTGTCAGTTTTCTCTTTTGATGGAGAACAGGATGGTTGGACTTTGGAGAAAGTTGGAAAATAAAAACAAATTGCATAAAATACAGTTTGGGTTATTTAATTTGATTTTAATTTAGAAGTAAAACTACTTTTGTACACACATACAGTTCAGTATTATTTGTATTTCTGACTTTAACTAAAAAATATGTCATGATTTTTAAATACTTAAAATATGATGCATGTGTTATTTGCTCTCTTTCAGAGTTAGTATCAATATATAAGCTGTATAATAATCAGAACATTTATTTATAAAGGAATTATGTGATCTATACTCACCTACCAAAGTTTTCCAAACTGGGAGTTCAGGAATATTTAACTCTATTAAATGCTTGAGAACCTCTGTGTGAAAGGTTAGCACTGATAAATGAATTATATTGTTTCCTTTAATATCTGTTTTTCTCCAGTTAGCGCCAAGAGCAAACAGGTACTGGATAGTGTCCAGCGCTCCTGAAGTGGCAGCAAGAAGAAGTGGGGTACACTGTGTCCTGAAAATCAAAGAACATTGTGGCGACTGAACTCTCGCAGAGTGTCAGATTTACTTCTGTGAAAGCACCCAATTGCTGCTGGAGGAAGTCTGATTCATACCACCATTATCTTTTCCCTATTTGTTATTGTTTATATTCCACATGTACATAGATTGGCCTCCCTTGCCTGGGCTGTCCTTGGTATTTGCTCCTACCCTCCCTCCCAACTTAATTATCATGTCTTATAATTTGTTCAGCACTTGATAATGCACGAAGCTCTTAGAATACACTACCTCATCTGATCCTATGGCGACTCTCCAGTGAAGGAACAAACAAGGTAAGTATTGTCAGCCCATCTCACAGCTGATGGAGCCGAGGCTCAGGAAAGGATCCGACCCATGTCTTACACTTCAGGTCTAGTTCTCAAATCCCAGCTTCCTCATTGTAGCAAAAACTAATAGCTTTTTCACAAAAATCCACTATCTGCTTTTCAAATAGTGAAGATCTTCTGGTTTGGCACATGGCTCTCCAGCCAAATATTACATTTCCCAGTTTCCATTATGGATAAGTATAACCACACGACTAAATTTGCCCAGAGTGATGTTAGGAGAAGTTACCTGGGCAACTCCCTAAAGGGAAGAGCATGCCATTATTTTTCTCTTTTTCTTCTCATGGCTAGAATACAGGCATAATAATGAAAACAGGAGCTGCCATTTTGTACCATGATATGGAAACCATGTGTGAAGAAGCAACAAGAGGAAGTCTGGGTCCCACACACCATCAGGCCATTATGCCAGCTCACAGCCACCAACCCAGACTTCACAAGAAAGCGCTGCATGTTTATCTTGTTTAAACTGCACTATTTTGGGGTATGTTTGCAGGAGCTTCAACTGTATCTTACTGGTAGATCTCCTAACTAGCAAGGTGCCCCTGAGCAAATTGGGTCACTTTCTTTGTAAAAGAATGAGGGTGAGAAGAATCAGCACGCAGTGTTGGTGTAAGGGATGAATGAGGCGCTTAGCGCTGGTCCCCTCTCCCTTTTCACCACATCAGATTGCCTCAAAGATCACTTTTTTATCCTTATTCCCATGCCTTCCTGCCTTTGTCAAACCCCTTTCTCTTGCTGCCTGTCCTTGAGGTCTCTCTGTGCAGCTGGCCCCAACCCTCCTCTATCCTCTTTTTCCTGGTTCCTGGGGAAACTTGTCTATTGTGAGCAGTATCTGTATGCTTTCCCCACTTTATACTTTGACAAGACTGTTTTCCTGCTATTGTTTTTCTCCTACACGATGGTAGGAATAAAGATTGCTCGTACTTCTAATACCATCACTGATTTTCCTCATTTGAAAAATATGTTACCAAGTAAATTATATTACCCTTTTCAGTTCCATATTGTCATTCCGCCTGCCCAGCTGGGACCTCTTCCAGCATCCTAGCTTATGAATTGCCTTGCCAATGTACCCCTTCCTGTTGTCAATGACTTCAACATCCATGCTATTAGACCTGTGTTCTGATTTTTCAGTACCTTGTCATACCTTCATTTGTGCTCCATATTCATACATACCAGCACGGTCACACTCCTCATTTGGGCCACATAGATCTCAATCTCAGCAATTGCTTGAATTACTAATCCTTTGCTTCTTCCCTACATTACAGATAGCTTCTTACTTCTATCTCTGACATCCAATTGTTTGACTTTTTGCAATCTGCCCAGTCTTTTAGCCTCCTTCTGCTCAAAGACATATTATTAAAATATGACCGAACCAAGAGCTGAACTCTGGTCTCCACATTCCATGGCTCTTTCCAGAACCTATTAGAGTAATCTATTAGCTAGATAGCTTAGTTTCTCAAAAGCTTCCTCCACACATTTCCCAAAACTTGAGTGAGGATTAATTTCTCCACTGAATAATAATGGACAGGTTATTTGAAGACCCCAAATGAATGAAACTATGTCTAAATCATGCTCAGAGATTCAAAATAATAACCTTGTCTTTGAATTACTAGCCAAGAATGTACCTTCAGGAGAAGTTACACCTTCACCCTAAAGGTAGTTCCTCAACTAAATTGAGAAATGGAAGATTGTTTAGGAATTTTCCCTAATGCAAAGCTATTTTCCTCTTTTTAATGTGTTTCTCTTCTAACCACTAGATATTTCTCCTGTTATCCAAGGCTTATCCACTTTGGTCTAGAGCCTTTGAGTTGCCTCCTGGTAGTGTAAGTTTCAGTTTAGAGCAACTCACCCCTTCCTAGTCTCAGACTTCTTCCAGGGCACTAAGTAGTTAACCTGATAGTGTGTAGAACTATACCATTGGGAGGAGTTTAGGAAAAATTTATTAGGGTTTACTCCTTATTCTTCCAGAGAGCATGCATAGGTTAATAGAAGTTCTGTCTTTATAAATTCTAAAGATAAGTGGTAGGAGGAAAAAGTAGTGACGAGAAAAAACAGCAGAGCAAGGCTTCCATAGCCTTCCAGGTCAACCATACCAACCTCTCCTTCAGCATCCGTGTCTGGAGAAGCCAAGAACACAGAGATTTATATTTACACGTGCTTGATAACTTACTCAGCTGTTGCCTCAGCTTCTAGCAAACTAGGATCCTTCCTACAGAGAGCAATGATGATGCCAATATTATCATAGAAAGCAGCGAAGTGAATCGGCATCCAGCCTCTTTTTTCTGAAAGGGTATAATCGGCTTTGAAACAGAGTAGACAGATGGTTGTTTCCAATGAGCACGTCTGTGCAGCCAGGTGTAGAGGTGTTGGACCTAAAATGGGAGGACAGTTCCAGTGGTCAAAGATCCAAAATTCCTAAAAAGCATGCCTTTTTGATATCAAACCACAGAGTTTAGTACTGAATGATACAAAAGCTCCAAGATAAGCACTGAAAGGATTAACTTAGACAGTTCTGTATTTCTTTAACTCAGGATGTCTGACCATTAAAAATGAATACTTCTTAATAAGGCAAGAATAAGTAACATTGATAATACTAGATAATTGAAAAATTAAGTCTGTGTAAAATAGTCTTGTGATAAAATAAGCTATTGTTTTAATTATTTTTTATTTTATTCAAAATGTTTTGTAGTAGGAGGTACACTCCTTAGAAATTGAAAAACAAAAAAAGCTCACAAAAAGCCTCTTTATGTGGCTAAATCCAGTGGGTGTTTTTCAATTCTCATTTTACCTCTCAACAGTAAGTCGACCATTTCTTCTTTATAATAGTTTCTTCTTTTGGCTTTTGTGATATCCTTTCCCTCCTATTTTTCTCCTACCTCCCTGGCTACTCCTTTGTAGTCTCCTTTAGGACCTTCTCATTGTCCTGTTACCTAAATGAGCCTTAAGGCTTGTCTGGGGCCTTTTTATCTTTTCAGTGTCTTCATTTACCACCTATAAATTGATGGTTTAGGATCATGTCTCTAGGTCTGATTCTTCTCCAAGCTCCGGATCTGTATCTCCAATATCTCGCTTGGCATCTCCACATACCAGCTCAAACTTAACATATTCAAAACTGACCTTGTTGCCCCAACATAATTGTGGGGAAGATGGGGTTCCTATGGCCAGGATCCTCACTGAACTTAAACCACCTGATGATGTAACTGGCCTGTTGCTAGGCTACCGCTTCCACACCTTTAGGCAATAAGCTATTACTGTGCTGTATAGAGAGCTCGGCCCAGTGCTCTGCGCCGAGGCAGAGACACTAGTGCTCGACCTACCACCAGGAGACCAAGCTGGGTAATAAACCTCTTCACCCCAAAGAACGTTCTGCTGTCAATTTCTTTGGTCGCATTGAATCCATAGCAAATCTGCCTGGGGCTGAAACCCATTGGCAAGACAATTGGCGAAAGTTGGCAGAGTTCATTGTTGACCAAGGAAAAGACAAGCTGCCTTTATGGGAGGGGTGCTTCAGTGGGCTGCCTCTGTGAATGGGAAGACAGTGGATTGTCCCCCAGTGGGTATGTGGTCTGAGGTGGCTTGCCTCCTAGAGGACTGGGCCCCATCCCAGGACTGGAGGCAAGTGGAGGTGACACCTGTGGCAGTAGGGGAGGCCTTGTTACAGTAAGCAGATCCTTTGAGAAGCAGACTGCCCATGAGGCAGCGGGGACTGTGGGTTGGCTGCTTCTCACAGTATTAAAAAAGTCTACAGAGGAAATGGCAGCACAAGAACGCGAGCTGCAAACTTCTGTGGATTCCCCGAGGAGGGAAATGGCATTGATGTGAGAGGAGGTGGCATGAGAACACGAGCTGCACACTTTTGTGGATTCCTTGAAGAAAGAGATGGCTTTGATACAAGAGCACCGGCAGAAAGATGCCATTGGAGATGAGACGGCAGTGCTGCCAGGTGTTCTGAAGGAGGAAGAGGCCATCAAGGAAAAAGACGAACTCCTGAGGGAAGCACAGGCAGAGGTGGCACAAGAACACCAGATGCGAAGCATTGAGCTGAAGGTAAGAGAGCTTCTGAAGACTGAGGTAGCATTGCTGGGAGGCACAGTAGAAAAGATAAAGGCTGTAGCAGAGGAGGCACTTGGGGGAGGGTAGAGAAAGGTGCCATCAGCCCCAGAAATAGAGGAGCTGGAGAAAGATGAAGGGGTGATGCCGGAGACACTGGCACCTTCTGTATTGAAAGCACGCTCAGTGGTTGTAAAGAAAATAAAGACCCAGCAGCTGAAGGTTCCCCAAGGAGAGGAGCAGCCCCCTCCCCAGGTCCTGGAGCACTCTATGGTCCGCCCCTATACTCAGGCTGACCTGGTGGATTTGGGCTCCTGGTTTAGGCAGAAGCCCTCAGAGTCAATATCAGCTTGGCTCCTGTATTTGTGGGACTTAGGGGTGGACGGAATTGTTCTGTCGGGGTCAGAGATGGGAAAGCTGTCTTCCCTGACAGTGCAGCCTGCCTTGAGGCAGTGATTACAAAATGCACATCAGACCCCAGGGAGTCACTCCCTCCTCGATTGGCTCATGGCTGCACTTCATGCTGTGTGGCAGAATCCGGGTGATCTACCATCCTCTCCTGTTAGACGGCAGACATGCTGAACTCCAACAGGTGCTACAAGAGCTAGGCATGAGAAATGCCATCTATAGTCCAGAGAATTATGGCCCAGATGAAGAGATTTTCACTACTGGGATGAGAAATATTGTACTTCAAATGGCTCCTACATCCCTCTTTGGGTCTCTAGTGGCTATTCTTTCTCCTCACATAGGGCATCCCATAAGTGAGGTGACACGTACAGTAGCAGACTTAGGAGAGGCTGAAGCAATGAGAATTCGGAAAGAAATAAGACCTGTTACTCACAAGAAGAATTTACAGGGCCCCATGAAGATTATGAGGACCCAGATGTGGGTTGATTTAATACGGGCAGGAGCAGATGGAAAGAAATTAGATGGGAGTCAAATAGGATCTTACTAGAGCTATGGCACCAGCTGAAACCAGAGCAGCAGTTCCAGCCATGAAGACCAAAGAGGCAGAGATCAGAGACAGAGCCACGAGTCCAACCTGTGTGTTTGCAAGACTTCCTGCTGGAAAGCGAGCCAACCTCACTTGACCCCACACAGGAAGGTGATTGGGGAACACGGTTTGACTGAGGGGAAGGTCAAGGTATCTGCCCTAAGGGACCAGCGGGGACCAGAGACCACATGTTGAAATAGCTATCCATTGGTCCACAGTGAACATACAACATGTCCTGGCTCTGGTGGACACTGGGGCTGAATGTTCACTGATTCATGGTAAACCTGAGTGGTTCCCCGGGACCCCCACTATCATAGATGGATACTGGGGGAAGGCTATCAGAGTGAAAAAAGCCCAAATCCCTTTGGGAATAGGGTGTCTACCCCCAAAAGAGTATACCGTGTATATATTTCCTATCCCTGAGTATATTCTGGGGATTAATATCCTGCAGGGTCTATGGTTGAGGACCACTGCAGGTGAGTTCAGACTGAGAGTATGTGTGGCGAAGGTAGTTCTGAGGGGACATGCTAGGCACCCACCCATAGCTTTGCCTGTGCCTCGGTGGGTGACTAATACCAAACAGTACAAACTGCCTGCGGGGCATAAAGAAATTGGAGAAATTTTCCAGGAGCTGAAAAAGGTAGGTATTATAAAGCCCACCCATAGTCCGTTCAATTCCCCAGTGTGGCCAGTAAAAAAGCCAGATGGCTCCTGGCGTATGACTGTGGATTACAGAGAACTGAATAAGGTCATACCCACTATGCATGCTGCTGTCCCCTCTATTGCAGGCTTGATGGATACTCTGAGCCATGAACTACGAACATATCATTATGTGGTAGATCTTGCTAATGCCTTCTTTTCCATTGACATTGAGCAGGAAAGTCAGGAGCAGTTTGCCTTTACGTGGGAAGGATGGCAATGGACTTTCACCGTCCTTCCACAGGGAAACCTCCACAGCCCACCATCTGTCATGGACTTGTAGTCCAGGACTTGGCTACATGGGAGAAACTGCCAACGGTGCAGCTGTACCATTATATTGATGATGTCATGCTCATGTCTGATTCTCTTTCAGATCTAGAAGGTGCAGCACCTAGACTGCTGCAACATTTACAGGAGAAAGGATGGTCTGTGAACAGCACCAAGGTTCAGGGTCCTGGTTTGTCTGTCAAATTCTTGGGGGTCGTCTCGTCGGGTAAGACCAAAGTAATACCAGAAGCAGTTACAGATAACGTCCAGGCCTTTCCTACCCCCACAACTGTAGCATTGCTACAGGAGTTTCTGGGTCTTCTAAGCTACTGGAGAGTGTTTATCTCGCACTTGGCACAAATTCTGAAGCCCTTATTCCGGTTGGTACGAAAGGGTGTCAGGTGGGACTGGGATGAGACATGTGCATCTGCCTTTACTACAGCAAAACGGGCAGTCAAGGCCGTGCAGGCCCTGAGTGTGATAGACCCATCAAGGCCCTGTGAGCTGGACGTTCACGTCACTGAAGATGGTTATGGCTGGGGTCTCTGGCAGCGGCTTGAACGAACTCACCAAACTGTTGGATTCTGGTCACAACTCTGGAAAGGGGCAGAGGTACAATACACTTTGATAGAAAAGGAACTGGCTGCCATGTTTCATGCCTTGCTGGCTACAGAACCCATCACTGGAATGGCCCCAATAAAGGTAATAACTGCCTATCTCATTTTGGGGTGGGTATGAGACTGGACCCAGAAGCCAAGGACTGGCATGGCACAAACACCCACACTAGCCAAGTGGGGTGCTTACCTACAGCAGCATAGTGCCCTCTCCAGTAGCCCCTTGAGTGAAGAACTCCAACGTGTGTTGGGGCCGGTGACATATACTAGTGAAAAGCAGGACGAACTTGCTTTTGAACCATTAGTAGCAGAGAGTCCCTACTGGGAGGGAAGAGCCCCTATACCCGAAGATGCATGGTACACAGATGGCTCCAGCCATGGGCAGCCCCCAAAATGGAGAGCCATAGCTTTCCACCCTAAGACTGAGACAATATGGATGGAAGATAGTGAGGGGAAGAGGAGCCAATGGGCAGAGTTGAGGGCCATGTGGCTTGTGATCAGCCAGGAGCCCTCCCCTATAGTTGTCTGCACTGACAGCTGGGCTGTCTATCGGGGCTTGACCCTGTGGCTACCAACCTGGTACCATGCCAACTGGCTGGTTGGTCACCGACCCCTTTGGGAGCAAGAATTGTGGCAAGGCCTATGGGCCTGTGGTCAGACTAAAATAATTACAGTATACTATGTGATAGGTCATTTGCCACTGGCATCCCCAGGAAATGATGAAGCAGATAAATTGGCCCAGATATGTTGGTTAGAAGGAAAGCCTGCCTCTGATGTAGCCCAATGGCTACGTCAGCATTTGTTGCATGTGGGGCAAAAGACAATGTGGGCTGTATCCCGTCAGTGGGGCTTGCCTTTGACCTTTGAAGAAGTTAGTAGAGCCCGGCGGGAGTGTGTCGTGTGCTCCAAAAGGGACTTACACTGAATTTCACAGCAACATGGGACAACAGCTAAGGGGCCTATACTCCTGGTCAGGTGGCAGATAGACTATATTGGGCCTCTGCTTGTGTCAGAAGGATATCGGTATGCGATGACCTGTGTGGACACAGCTATTGGACTCCTGGTTGCTTTTCCTACCTGTTGTGCAGACCAGCAGATGACCAAAAGAGGCCTGGAGCATCTCTTTGCTGCCTATGGCCAACCACAGGTAATTGAGAGTGATCAGAGAACCCATTTTACTGGACATACACTGCAAGAGTGGGTGAGTCAGCTGGGAATCAAGTGGAAGTTTCATGTGCCATACAATCCTACCACAGCAGGCATGATAGAGAGGCAAAATGGCTTGTTAAAATCCAGACTAAAGTGAGATACCAATAGTCTGCGGGGATGGTCAGTCTGCTTATGGACCGTGCTACGGCGTTTGAACGAGAGACCCCGAAAGGGAGCCCTGAGCCCCATAGACATGTTAACACATATGGCAGCCTCCTCTATACAACTGCAAGTGCAAACCAAGGAAGAATCACTGAAGCCGAGGTTTGGCCACCAGAATAACATCTTGCTGCCAGCACCAACTGCACTGAATCCTGGATACTCCATTGAGTGGACATGGCCTTGGACCTTTTGACACATGGACCAACAATGGCTGGCTCTCCTGGCACCTTGGGGACAAGGCTGGAGGCTGGCCTCCTGTGTATTCCTGGAATAACAGCAGAGTGGCCACCAAAGGTCACAGTAGTATATCCTGAATGGCCAGAAGGTAGAAGCATCTTACCGGGGAGTTTTGTTTTATCATTGTGGCCAGTGCATGCACCTCCAGTAGCACTATATATAGACCCTTCAGTAACCCCCACGGGGAGATGGGTAAAAGTATGGTATACTAGACCTGGAAGGGACCCCCTTCCTGCTACAGTCCTATCACAGGACCACTCTCTTGCATGCATCCTACCTGATGGACAAGGTTTGCCTATGTTGGTGGCATTAAAACATGCCTTATCACCCCTAAAGTCTTTGTGGATTGGGAACTTCCTCTGGCTTGAGGATTATTATAATTTTTGTTATTAGGAACCTCCTTTGGCTTGAGGAATATTATAATTTTTGTTACCTGTATCTTAATTTTTATTATCTCTAAGTTGTTGTTAGTTGCTGTGTGGAATCTGGCTACAGTGTTCCAGCTTTCTCGCACAGGGACCATTGCGGAAGATGGAAAGCATGTAGATTGTAAGGTGAGAATCCTGGAGGGGTGCAGTGTGGGGAAGTTAGGGTTCCTATGGCCAGGATCTTCACTGAACTTAAACCACCTGATGATGTAACTGGCTTGTTGCTAGGCTACGGCTTCCACACCGGTAGGCAATAAGCTATTATTGCGTTATATAGAGAGCTCGACCCAGTGCTCTGGGCGGAGGCAGAGATGCTAGTGCTCAACCTACTGCTGGGAGAACAAGCCGGGTGATAAACCCTTTCACCCCAAAGAACGTTCTGCTGTCAATTTCTTTGGTCACACAGAATCCACAGCGAATTTGCTGGTTTACCAGAGCATAACCTGCTGGGGTTTTATCGCAGCCTAACCTACCCGGGGGTGGGAGTGGGGGGAAAGGAAATACCCAACTCTCACCCCTCCAGCCATTCTAAGGTGGGAGAGGACTCACAAGTATGTGTGAAGCTCACAGTCAAGTAGCACAGGCTCCCAGAAAGACTTTAGCTTAATGATAGGCCTACAGAACACTTTGGTTCCTTTCAGTGAGCAGAAGGTGCTCTGAGCAGGATAAAACACACCAAAATGACTGAAGAGGGTTTTTAAAAACCCGCCTCCCCACTGACCCTTTCCCTTCTCTCCACTTCTTTCCAAAAAATATGTCAGCACAACCTATGGGCAGGAGTACTATTCTTATATCCCCCTCTTACTTCTTTAACATGTGAATAGGATGCAGAATCTTGGCTTCCATCCAGCCTTTCTGAGTTAGAATCTGCATTTTAACAAGATGGCTGGGTGATTCCTGTGTACTTGAAGTTTATTCCAGAATAGTGGGATAAAGTGCCCCCACCCATATCTGCAATGTCTGATGACATTTTTGCTTGTCACAATTGGGATAGGGGTTGCTACTGACTTTCGTGGGTACAGGCCAGGGATACTACTAAGCATTTTACAGTATTCAGAACAGCCCCCCACAACACAAGATTATCCACCCCACAATGTCAGTAGTGCTGAGGATGAGAAACACTATCATAAGATGTGCTAGAATCAGCAAAGTTCTAGAGGGGTTTACGTAGTCTAAAGAAATTATTTTGTGGTTGAGATCCCTTGTCTAGGGAATAGATGCTCTGCTAGGACCTGAAAGCCACATTTATCTCCCTTCTCTTCAAATTTCTATAGTATCTCACTGTGTATGAATTATGCCAGTGACTTTCAAATGCATTCATCCATCCATGCATTCATTCAACAACTATTTCCTAAGCATCTACTGATGTCAGGCTTTCTTCTGTCTAGGATACCATGTGCACGTAAACCAAAATCTTGCCTTTCATGGAGCTTATACTCAAGTGAGAAAGACACAATAAACAAATACATAATATTACACAAGGTAGTTATAAGTGATACTTAGAAAAAGAAAAAAGAGAGCAGCAATGCAGGAGGCACACTACTGTTACTCCACTGCCAATTCACACAGGGTAGGTGGGCCAGATAAACTTCCTTTAACCCACCCGGCCCCTTCACCTCCCTTTACCACCTTCCCTGAGCTCTGCCTCGGCAGATTTGACAAACCGTGTTGTCCTTTGGCCTTTTGTCAGTATTTGCCAGTGGGGAACACTGGCCGGAGATTGGAGGGAGGAGGGAATAAAGTCAGGATACTTATATTCCCTGAGAGGTTCCCCCTCTGAGGTCACCTTTAGCTGTGTTCTTCTACCAATGGAAGGTGGCTGGTTTAAATAACTACCACCCTCCCCTTACAAAATTCAAGTCTTTGTAAATGGTTTCTTTAAAAATAACTATCCTTGCATTACCTTATATAGAGTATTAAGGTATAGCCTCTTGGATTTAGAAGATATAGTCCTTAAATTTTTTTGTTTTCCCCATATCCAATATTTAGGTCAGGTCTCTCACCTCTGTCAAGAATGACATCCTCAGAACTTACAGATTGTTATTGTCACTAGATGGCAGCATATCTAAATAGGTGCCTTTTTTTTTTTAAGGCATAACAAGCACTTTGGAGCCTGATTTTATAAAGATAAGAGGTGATAGCAAATTTCAAAGGAAGGAAGGGAAGAAGGGAGGAAGGGAGGCCAGTCAAACTCAAGAAGAATATGAATAAATAACTGTGAGTAGAGAAAATTTATACTTCAAAATGTATACAAAACATCATTATGTGATATTCTCACATGACAGAGCATTTTGGAGATTATCTAAGAAAAATTTAATGTATGCAATAACATTTTTAATGCTCAAATATGTTACTTATGCCTTACCATTTCTTTCTTTTTTCACATCCATTTTTGATGACTCTGTTTTGAAAGGGAATACACATAGAAGTATGATTATTAATATATAGCAGTTTCCTAAGTTAGTCAAAGTAGACTCATATGAATAAAGAACAAAATGGTTATGTTTAGATACAGATGGCAGGATTACATCAAACAGATAGAGTGTAACTTTTGGGCAAGCCATCTGGGCACATGCATGCACCTGACATCATCCAGAGCAGACCTGGAGCACTGCCTCTCAAGTTGCTGGTAAAAATCACAGCAAGCTGGGATAATACATAGACAGAGCCAGTAGAGTTACACATTTTCCATATTTCCATATCTACCCAATTCTCAACAAATGGAAATCCAAGTAGCCGTAGGATGAATAAGAGACTTTACCAAAGTTTTTTTTTCCACGCCAAAAAAGGCTTAAAATATAACACATCTTTAAATGTTAAGTTACGCATTGCATTTAAACTGGACTGAATTTGTACTCTATTTTAACTAAGTTCATTCTATATTGAATAGTTTGAGTAATAGAAGCATTTTAATATCAAAACATTTTAATTATACTGATAAGAGCATGGGATTTATTAGCAGTCAATATGATTAAAGCAGAACATTTGGTGTTTGAAAATTTAACACAGTTTATTAAGATAGTTAAACACATAAAATCACCATTTCCCTGGAGAAAGACAAGTATCAAATGATTTCACTCAACTGTGGAGTATAAGAACAAAGGAAAAACTGAAGGAACAAAACAGCAGCAGACTCACAGAACCCAAGAATGGACTAACAGTTACCAAAGGGTAAGGGACTGGGGAGGATGGGTGGGAAGGGAGGGATAAGGGGGAAAAGGGGTATTACGATTAACACACGTAATGCAGCAGTGGGGGACACGGAAAAGGCAGTATTTGTAGAGAAGACAAGTAATAATTCTATAGCATCTTACTACGCTGATGGACAGTGACTGTAGTGGTGTATGTGCGGGGGACTTGATAATAGGGAGTCTAGTTACCATAATGTTCAAGTGATTGTACATTAATGATACCAAAATAAAAAAAAATCACCATTTCCTATCACCAGTATTGCTGCAGCAGCCATTCCTGGCATTATTTCCCTTCTCAGTCATGGAGGATTTCCACTTTCATTTTCCAGTTTATTATTTTTATACTGGTTAAATTTATTCCAATGAATACATAAATATGTATGTATATCTAATTATCAGGAAAACATTGCTTGTTGAAGTTTAAACTAGGTTAGCCTTTAATGCATTACTAATCCTAAAAGTTATTATTATAGAGGAATTTTTTGTTAATAAATGTTAACTTTATTTAGTGTGAAGAAACTACTCCTTGGTTGAGACCCTGGGATAAGAAATAAATGTTCTGTGGGAACTTTATCACCCTTTCCTCTTAATATCTGTAGTACATCACTGTATATTAATTCTGCCCATGATTGTCAAATGCTCCTCTGCATTTGTCCACCCACACATTCATTCAACAACCATTTCCTTGAGTACCTACCAATGCCAGCCTTTCTTCTGGGCACTAGGGTACAAAGGAAACAAAGTAAAATAAATCCTTGCCCTTTATGGACCTTATTTTAAGTAAGGGAGACACAATAAGTAAATAAATAAATAATACCATATAAGGGAGCAATAAGTGATACTTAGAATACTAAAAGGAGCCCCTCTGAAACAAAAACCTCAATTACTCTAGGTATCAATACCAAATTTTATCCTTGTCCTAAAATCAACATACATTCTTAATGCTGAAGTGGGGTAAGTAAAAGAAAAATATTTTAGATTTAAAACTTTATACCTTGGCTAAACATAATAAAGCGTCTCTGGTTGACATTGAAGTTAGCATTGCACAACTGACATATAACAGCAACTCTGTTGTGTAGAGCGGCATGATGGAAAATAGCATAACCCGCCTCATCTGAAACGTTGATTGTTGAGCTTGAGGTTTTACGGCTAAATGTATGGAAAACAGCAGATAATCCTCTTTCAACTGCAGACTTCAGACCAAATGGGATACTCTAAAATTATCAAATAGGCCAGAATTAGTTTTTTCAAAATAAACTTACAGTTTGGTTTAAGGAAAAAAAAGGACAATGAACTATGCGAATATAATCATATGATATGTGCTCAATTACAGTAGAGCTTTTCACAAGAGCCATATGGAAAGTGTCTTACTGGACAATGATTAAAGTTGTTAGAGCTAAAAAGAAACATGGAGACCTTTAAAAAATATTTTTGGGAAGTTTTTCCCCTTTTTAAAAGGAGAAGTTGTAGATAATTCTTTGGAGGCAATTAAGACAGTGTAGACAACTATCTTTCTGAAATACTCTAAAAGCAAATAGGTATCACTGGTTTCCTCCTCTGATTTGAGATCAGTATAACTTAGAAGGCTAGAAACTTGAAATACATAGCTGTAGAACTAGTTTGTCTTTTTGTTCTAGGTGTCAAAATGGAGAGGTAAAAATGTCACATACTAAGACATTTTGTAAGAAAATGCCACGGTAGCCTTTGAAACTGGTGAGCTCACCGCTTAATTTATCAGTTCCAGAAACTGTAGGTCAAGGCTTCTGGAAGCAGATGCAGGGATTTGATTCAGGATGCTGAGTTTGCTCCTTAGGTTTAATTCCCAGGACTGAAGCCCGGCTCTGCCATTTACTTAAGCTGTGTAACTTGGGAAAGACCCTTAACTCACTGCACCTCAAATTTCCCATTATAAAATAGGAATGGTAACGATAGTACTAGTACCTTGAAAGACTTTGTTGAAAGGATTTATAATAGTGTCTGCCATATAAAATAAGCACTCAATAAATATTAGCCATTATTAAGATTAATCACAATCGAGTTCATTAACAGGTTGTTTGTATCCCTGCTAGAAATTTATAATTCACAATTTTATAGCTTCTCAGCTGCTAAAATGTGAAATTTTTATTTTATACTGAAGACTTTATTTAATCTATTATTTATCCCTAAGTTAAAAATTTGAAACATATATTCATCTATGACATGTAGCTTCTTACACTAAATTATGTGGTAAATACCTTGCATTTCATAGCTTTTTTGAAACCAAACTTTTTCTTAAACTGTTCATGTAATTGAGCATCTGTCAATGGGAGTCTTTTCAATCTTAGACTGTTCACTATTTCATTTATGGCTCCCCACCACTGTGTCTTATAGAGTTGCTGATAGAAAGTTTCAAGTTCAAAATAGATCACATAGTACCTATAAAAAAAATAAAGAAAAAGCAAAGTTTTTCTGACTGAAGTTATTTGCTCTTTTATGATAGCTAAACTTAACTTTTTGTAACTATTAAATACAAAAAAAATGTAGCTTAAGTTGTACTTGATTGTAAATATTTTAATAACACTATTATCAACTATTATTAATCAAGTCTTTCTATCACAAGTACACTCTACACGTTGACGCTCCTTCCCATGCTAGTGACGAGGGGCATTGCCTAAAAGTCACCAGAAGCCCTAACTCTGGCTGGAGGAATTTTAGGTTTACCTTTTAACCATCTGCTTATGCTCCTCTCACAAATCAATATATTAACTTACAAATAAATATATTTGCTTCCTAAAGAATTTTCCTTGAGTCTGACCTGGAATAACGCTTTGGGTAATGGCTTCTTGTACTCACTACGGTAGTGGACTTAAGAAAACCCCAGCTCCACAGGTCCTTGAGACAGGTGGGCAACAGCCCCAGCCCCTATCACTCTGAATGGGGAAGTGACAATATTTTGAGTGACTCTTTTCCCTGGGATTGCTTCTCATCACAGACAAAAGAAAACGGTGGCCTTCTTCCAATTCTGCCCATGAGGTATCTTTCCCTACTCCCAGATTTCAGCAGTAAGTGCCTTACTTCCTGACTGTACCGCTGCCAATAGGAAGCCTCTGAAGGTTACTTGGTTTCTGCTGTAAATGGAACTATTGATTCTTGACAGGGGTATCCCCTCCTAGGGTTCTTCACTGCTGCTCAGGGACTGCCATTCTCCTAAGGGTGCCAAGAAGTTCATTTCCAGGGAAGTGCTTCAGTGACTATGGTAAGGAAACTCCTTGCCCAGAAGCTAAGGGGGAATCACTGGGCCCCATGGATCAGTTAAAGGAAAGTCTTAGGGAAACACTGTTGTGAACTGATTAGAGGCTAACACCCTCTTGTCCCTGACCTTTACTTCAACCCCATTTTTCTGATTATAATAGACCTCCATGGATGGAAACATGCTGGAGGACCTGTTCACATTTACTTGAGGTTGTTATTCTGCCTATCCACCATCCTCTCCCCTAAAAGGAACTTAGACCAAAAGAACATAAACTAAAGGCTGTCTTCACCCATACCTCTCAGCTACAGTGCCAGGCCAGACAGTGGGACCTGTCACTTTATCCGTGGGCCCTGACCTGTGGAGGTACCACCTTCATCGGTAGGGACTTCCTAACTTACTAGACTCCAGCCTCTGAAATCAAGGAGCAGGCGTTCTGAGTCCTACTCAGATTTGAAGGCTTTTCAAATCACAGTGATGATAAGCTCTACGATCTTAAGGAGCTATGTAGATCAGACCTGGATGATTGATTTGAGTGGATGACTAGATCTCTAGAGGAAAACAGCTCACCTTCCTTTAGTATTATACACACTGATAAGAGTGGGTACTGCAAAAAGATACCCCAAGTCCTGGAAGACTGCCTCCATAGATTTAGGCATGGGGGATCACACTGATGGTGTCCTTTGGTCTTTGACTGGGCCAGCTCTACATCAGCCTGCTCCATGAGAGTCCCAATGCCAGCAACCTCTGTCTTTTCATGTACTTCTCCAGGGAGTTGGCTCTGGCCATGAGAAATTACTATGGGATAAGAAGCTGCTGACTACCTTTGGGGCCCTGGTACTCACTGATGTATAGGCATAACTCATTTTAATGTGCTTCACTTTATTGTGCTTTGCAGATACTGTGTATTTTACATGCTGAAGGCTTGTGGCAACATTGTGTCAAGCAAGTCTATTGGCACCATTTTTCCAACAGCATTTTCTCACTTTGTGTCTTTGTCACATTTGGGTAATTCTCATAATGTTTAAAACTTTTCGCTTGTTATGGTGATCTTTGATGTTACTATTGTAATTACTTTGGGGTGCCATGAATGCCCCCATATAAGCTGGTGAACTTAATAAATGTATGAGTTCCAACTGCTCCATTGATTGGCTGTTACTCCATCCCTCTCCTTCTCCTCGGACCTGCCTATTCCCTGAGACACAATGGTCTTGAAATTAGGCCAGTTAATAACCCTACAATGGCCTCTAAGTGTTCAAGTGAAAGGAAGGGTCACACGTCTCTCACTTTAAATCAAAAGGTAGACGTGACTGAGCTTAGTGAGGAAGCCAAAAGCTGAGATAAGCTGAAAGCTGAGCCTCTGTGCCAGTTAGCCAAGTTGTGAATGCAAAGGAAAAGTTTTTGAAGGAAATTGAAAGTGCTATCTCAGTGAACACAGGAATGATAAGAAAGTGAAATAGCCTTATTGCTCATATATGGAGAGAGTCTGATGGTCTGGATAGATCAACCAGCTACAAAATTTCCTTAAACCAAAGCCTAATCCAGAGGAAGGCCCTAATTCTATTTAATTCTGCAAAGGCTGAGAGAGGTGAGGAAGCTACAGAAGCAAATTGGGAAGCTAGGGAGGGGCTGGTTTAAGGAAAGAAGCCACCTCCATAACAAAAAGTACAAAGTGAAGCAGCAGGCGCTGATGTAGAAGCTGCAGCAGGTTATCCATCAGATCCAGCTCAGATCTTTAATGAAGAGGCCTAGGCTCAACAGATTTTCAATGTACACAAAACAGTCTTCGATTGAAAGAAGATGCCATCTAGGACTTTGATGGCTACAGAGAAGTCGATGGTTCACTTTCAAGCTTCAAAGGACAGGCTGAGTGTCTTTGGAGGGGATAATGCAGCTGATGGCTCTAAGCTGAAGCCAATGCTTATTGACCATTCTAAAAATTCCAGGACCCTTAAGAATTATGCTGAATGTACTCTGCCTGTGCTTTATAAATGGAACAACAAAGCCTGGATGACAGCACATCTGTTTTTAACATACTTTATTAAAAATTTTAAGCCCACTGTTGAGACCTACAGCTCAGAAAAAATGATTTTCAAAATATCACCACTCACTGACAATGCACCTGGTCACCCAAGAGCTCTGATGGATGTCTTTTTCATGCCTGCTAACACAACATCCATTCTGCAGGCCATGGCTCAAGGACTCATTTTGATTTTCAAGTCTTGTTATTGAAGAAATACATGTAATAAGACTGTAGCTGCCATAGATAATGATTCCTCTGATGGATCTGGGCAAAGTAAATAAAAGACCTTTTGGAAAGGATTTATCATTCTAGTTGCCATTAAGAACATTTGTGATTCCTGGAAGAGGTAAAATAAATCAATATTAATAGGAGTTTGCAAGAAGTTGAATCCGACCCTCGTGGATGACATTGAAGGATTCAAGATTTCAGTGGAGGAAGTAACTGCAGATGTGATAGAAACAGCAAGTGAACTAGAATTAGAAGTGGAGCCTGAAGATGTGGCTGACTTGCTGCAATCTCATGATAAACCTTGAATGGATGAGTTGCTTCTCATACATAAGCAAAGAAAGTGGCTTCTTGAGATAGAATCTACCCCTAGAAAAGATGCTGTGAAGATTGCTGAAATGACCACAAAGGATATCAAATATTACATGAACTGAGTTGATAAAGCATAGCAGGGTTTGAGAAGAGTGACTCCAATTTTGAAAGAAGTTCTATTGAAGGTGAATGCTATTAAACAGTACCAAGTGCTACAGAGAAATAATTTGTGAAAGGAAGAGTCAGTTGATATGGCAAACTTCACTGTTGCCATATATTAAGAATTGCCGCGGCCACCCCAGCCTTCAGCAACCATCAGTCAGCAGCCATCAACACTGAGGCCAGACCCTCTACAGCAAAAAGATTATGAATGCCTGAAAGCTCAGATGATGGTTAGCATTTTTTAGCAATAAAATATTTTTAAATTAAGATATTTACCTTGTTTTTTAGACATATGCTATTGCATACTTAATAGACTAAAGAATAATGTAAACATAACAAGTATATGTACTGGGAAACCAAAAAATTAATTTAACTTCTTGTATTGCGATATTTGCTTTATTGCAGTGGTCTGGAACTGAACGAACCCACAGTATCTCCACAGTATGCTTGCACTCTTAGGTCACTGCCCAAACAATGAAACAGACATAAATGTAACAAATGCCAAGGGAAGATGAGAGATTTCTTCTAGAAATTCAATTTAGTCATCCAATACAAATCAAGCACCCAGAACCAGCAGGAGGCTGTCTACCCTAGAAACTGGAGAAACAAGAGGAGGCAAAGGTTGATGTGCCCTAAGAAAGTCTCTCACTGCAGAATTCTGTGACCCCCCCCATCAAGGCTGGATACACAACCTGGCATTAGGCTAACACTGGCCTACACAGAGATAATTGTTGGGAGCACGGAAAGCCTAGATGGCCAGCGCTATGAGGGGGCCCTCATCCAAGTACTGCATAGAGACACTGTTCTCACTCAAAACCCTAAGGATAGTCGTCAGCAGGGACTTTAGGGAAACCTCCTTTTAAAATAACTCCCTCCATATTCTTCCACCTAGGAATCTATACCCAGCTTAGGGACTGTGGCAAGGAGCATCTAAAATTATACTTCCTGACAGGCCACTGTCACAAAAATTGATTTCTGACCTGCCTCCTAACATCCACAAGAGTATCAAGATGCTGATATGCTCTTCCCAAAACAGGACATTTTAGTACCAGTATCA
The DNA here is from genome assembly GCA_032199065.1 of Smutsia gigantea. Taxonomy (NCBI): domain Eukaryota; kingdom Metazoa; phylum Chordata; class Mammalia; order Pholidota; family Manidae; genus Smutsia; species Smutsia gigantea. Next base: position 66,964 of record JAVSCE010022120.1, read on the forward strand.
ATTTATCTATTTGCTTCAATCATTGTCATCTTAATAATGCCTAAGTTCTTCTACTTTTATGAACTGCAAAATCCTGAGTATCTGAGTGTGGCCCCTATTTTTTTATTCTGGTATGGTGGGAGAACCTAACCTAAGCCAACAATCAATCTAGGATTTAGATGTTTCCAGACATGACTAGGGGACCAGGGGAACCGATCCTGTTTTCGGAAGGGACTGGGAGTCTCCTAGGAAATACATCATTCTGAAGAAAGAGAACATCGAGGTACATGAGCTCAGTCCAATAACAATGCCCCTAAAATCCAAGAAGAGGGAAGATTTTGAGATGACATGCTTTTAATCATTCAGATTATTATCTGGTCCGGCACCAACAGAGAACAATCCCCTACATCATAGAATGGAACAACTGTAAGCAATATGACTTGAAAGATTTGTTTTTGCACCAAATTTTTATGGGTTCAAGGTAGCACTTTTTTAAGCCAACACAGTTAGGAAAGAAATTCTCCTTACTTCATTGGATTGGCTTCAATATGTCTCAGTGGATGCATGCTACTCAGCAGGCCTCAGGAGCAGCAGTGTTGGAGACAACAATGGCTTTAGTGCTGCGTTACCTTCATGGGGCCTATTGGGCTCAATGGGCCCAGCAGTGGATCATTACAGGGAGATCAGGCAGGAAAGGAGGAAATGGAAGATACCTCATAATACCTGACAGTACTGATACAAGGGCCTATAAAATTCTAGGAATAATTGTGTGGGAGTGGGTTTTACAGAGAACTGAAGGTACTCTAGTAATTGGTACAGAAGCCAGGACAATACTGATTATGACTCCACTTAGGGTTTTTACTTTTACTCCATGCTGGCTGGGTCTAACAACCTTAATGCTGGTTTTGAGAGCCTGCATATTCAAATCCTTCTATCCACAATTTTCTAGTAGTGATGACCAAATGCTGTTCATTAGTCAGAAAGTAGAGAAACAGTTCCATCATGTTGTCCCATTGCTAAAATATGACTGGATCCCTTATAGTGTAATGGCAGTGTGCTTACACCAAACATACTCCTTCACTCACAACAGCCTCTTATCAAGTACAGCTTTCATCTCAGCTGCTTCCCTGCATTCCAGGATCACTAGTGTCCATCTAGACATTAGAAGCTTGGAGAATCTGGGAGAATAAAGCTTTATTTAGATGTGCTCCAGGACACAATTTAGCTTGGCAAGTATTGTACATGGAGTATGTCAAAAAGTGCTGGCTCCCAGAGCTAGAGATTCCTCCTTCACAGAGACGCACACCAACTGTCCATTCCAGAGGCGTGAGATCTGCCACTTAATTTGCTTCAAAATCATGGAGGTAATTAGCCACATAGTCTTTGACTTCAGCTCTAGTAGCAAGTGTGCATCCAGGCAGTATTCAGTGGAAAGATCCACCTCTCATCCTTTACCCTGACTCTTACTCTTCCTTATTTCTCTTACTTTCATCATTGTCATACATCTTTGTTTTTGCTTCTTCACAACCCATGAAGTTCCCCCAGCTTTAACCTTCAACTCACTATACGTAGCTTTCTAGACCCACAGCTAAAATTCTCTTACTAAGTCATTGACAAATTTAAAGAACTCTCTTCAGTCTTAAACTGACTTGGCCTTTTTCTCTGTTGAATTTGATGTTTTTAACTATTTCCATACCTTAAAATTTCTCTCCATTTGGTTTCCATGCTATCATACTTTATTGGTCCTCCTCTGCTGGAATCACTCATCTCAGTCTCCTTTGCTCTCTCCCCTGCTTCTCCCTACCACCTTTAAAAGCTGTTGTTCTCCAGAGTTCCAGACTTGACCCTATCCTCTCAACTTCTTCCACATCACAAAGAAAACAAAGAACACCAAAAACCGCAATTTCATATGCTTTTCAACCTTCAGTCTCTATCTCCAACACCAATGTTTCCTCTGAGCTCTTTTTCTCATATTTCCAAACTTCAGTGTCCAAGATATGAAAATCCAAGAACACAACACATAAAAGACCCTAGTGATACTGAGAGAAGCATACCACACCAAAAGATGGCAGCATAATGAGACCTGGCAGAGGAAGAGGATTTTAAATCATCTCCTTTATGGAAATGAAGGTGTATTCTAAATTCACTGCTTTTCAGTGGGCGCATGGGAACTGATCCTGTCCATCCCCATTTAAGCAATATGTTAATTATAAGAACTAATTACCATCTGTTAGGACTATTACACAGAATGTATCAAAGAGCAGGAAGTAGTAAATATAACATTTAATGCTTTGTTGAATCCATATGTCAGTCATTGGGGGCTATTATTGTTCTAGGATCTCCCATCCTGAGGGTTTTAAGTTAGCCTCTGCATTTTGCCACTTTCTTTGTTTTCTGCTTCATCAAGCTGGCTACTGCAAATAATTGCTGAAAGTTCCTTACCTTTTTCCATTAAGTTCCATGACTGGTATTGAGTAATATTCTTTGTATCCTGAATCTTCTACAAATGTATTAGCAGCACAATCCCGTATTTTTTCTAAATTGTTCTAAAATATGAGTTGTGTTACTAAAAACACATCTTTAAACAAACTAAACAATTATGACTTCAGATGAAATTTTATACATTTAAATGACAAATTGTTAATATTATATCCCACCAGATCCTAATCATAATTGCATAGACCCAATCCCTACTTTGGGAGTGAGAAAAAAATACAAAAAGAAAGATAACATAGAGAATGTAAAAAAAGCAATGACAAATGAGCTATATAATGTTTATACTAAATTCCAGAGGAAGAATTATTGTTCCCAAATTAATCTTTGAGGAAAATGGAAGATCATGTAGGGCAACTATTTGATTAAGTATTCTAGGGCAAATATGGTCCATTAGATGCCTGTAAGTTCTGCAAGGATGATAGTTGTACCTAGCTTATTTATCATTTTATCCATGACATCTAAGGCTAACATAGTACCTTAGATATGGTTGCACTTAATTCATGTATGCCTTTCACAATGTATGAAAATTAGTTGGGAAGATAATCATTTGTAGAGCTGCCTGGTGCTTGTACCAACAGAACTCTTTCTGGATAGAAAATAGGATAGAAGAGTTGTGAAATGACAAACTGTTTCAGAAACAATAATAATTTAAACCTTAAAATCTTCCAACGCATTCTCAATTGAAGGGGTGCTGATATCAAATTCAATTCCTCCATGAACATGAAAATACTGATCCTCTTTGTAGTGAAAATTCTGGCATTTAAAATCTCGTCCATAAATAAACGGAGGCAATTCTCGCTCTGTCTTGACCTTGTCATCTCCAAAAATGAAAACAAACTTTTACTTAAAAAGTGAAAAACAGCGCATAAACAATCACATTTTGGAGATCTAGATTCTCATTCACATAAAGTGAAAAAAACCCACATGAAATTAAAATCTTGGTAATTATAAAGTAATTTGTGCTCTTACTGTATATTTTAAACATTGAAATATATTTACATCATATATCTGGGCAGTTTCTGTAGTTTCATTGTACAGACATTTCAAAAGAATAATCAAAACATTATTCTACTTATTGATTTCTATGTGTGAACTCAAGACCAATACCTTACCTCTAATTATTAGAAAAGATTTGAAATTCTGTGCCTTAGATGATCTTTGGTTAAATAAACAAAAATCTACCTGTTTAAGCCAGTTTACATAAAAAGGGACATTAAAAAGAAATAGGTTATCTCTCAGGTGACAAAAATAATGACCCCACTTTTCTCTGAAAAGTAATGGAACTAAACATATAACATTTATTAAAAAAAATAATTTTCTAAAATCCTAGTAAGGATAGGTTTGCTCAATATTTTGACTTGTTAGCAGAATATAGTTTCACCAATATAAAGTATATAATGTGTTTTAAGAAATGTATAAGCTGCAGACAGAAGAATACAAAGAATAATGTAACATCCTAATCTGGAATTAGTTATAAACATTTAGTCAATTTGCTTCCAAAATCTAAGTAATAAACCATTGCAGATATAGCTAACATTCTCTTTAAACAAGTCTCTCTTAATTCCATTCCCTATCCCTATTCTGGGATAAGCATTGTCATGAGTCGGTTTTTAAATGGTTCAGAGATACAGATAATCCTCACCATTTGAATGCTCACAATACAAATTTTCATTCAATAATTTGCAAAATTTCTGCAGAAAACTTGCCATCTGTATATAAGGCCCACTAAAATAAACCTAGATGCTTGGACACCAATGAAAATACATAAATTGTGTGCTAATCTGGGTGGGGGAAATAGCCTTCACTGTATTCCTGTCAGATTCCATGTATCACCTTGCTATTCTCTTATATTAGTTTGTTTATCACAGTGCTAATACATCATTAAAGTTTTAAAATATGTTTTCATCCTTTTTCAGAAATATAAGACCATTCATGATCCTTTACTGCTCCATATTAATTTCAGAATCAGTTTATAAATTTTCATCAAAAACACAATACATATTTTGAGTAGAAGAGCATTGCATTTATAATTTTGTTGTCCAATCACAAACACGGCATATTTCCCTATTTTCTCAGAACTTGTTTTAAGTCTTTCAATAGCCTTTATAATCAGTATAAATATATACCGAGCACTATGTACATATACCAAATATTTTTAATTACTTTGGAGACATCAAATTTTGTTTTTCTTCCTAAAAGCCTGCAGTTAGGTAACATAACTGGACCCTCATACTAGAAACAAATTGAATTTAAATATAAATTTAACATCTAACTATATTTTGTATTTGATTTTTGGTGATACTCTTACCGGAAAAAGGCTGAAGCAGACTATTTAAGTATGGAACTTTCATCTTCTTTTTTAAACTCAGTAGAAATGGAGTCAGAAAACATATTAACTTTAGGTATCCTATTCCTCTTCTGATTTCTTTTTTCTTCTCAAAGTGCTTTTGAATAATCTTTTTTTGAAGATATAATCTTTGCTGTAGTCTCTGGTAGGTACAAATATCAAGATAATCTTGATTGTATTTTATAGCATTAGTAAGCCAATAGGCTGTTTCAAATATAAAAATATTTTCATACTGTTGAATTTGTGTGGTACTGAATGTCAACTTTAGCATAATATTTTCAGCATATTTCATAAACACGGCTTTTTCTTCAGGACTATTGGGATTGTATGTTGGATCTTCATTCATGTCTTCATCATAGATTCCATTAAAGTCTGGATCCTTTGTAATATCAATTAAACCTTCACAGTAAAAAAGAAACATTTTAGAATAGTAAAAACTTTATACTTGGCTTCTGGATAAATACAGCAGATTCAACACAGATTTCTTCTTGAAATCCTAACAATGACAGTAAAGGGATAATGAGAGGCCAATAAAATTGTTAAAGATGAAAAGCAGTGGATGAGTGGTAACTAAGCAAGGTAAAGCAAGATATAAGTAGAATTAAAAAGAATAATTTCCATCCTGTTTGGAGGAAAGAAACACAATACTATGGAACACAAAGTCCCACCTGTAGTTAGGGAAAATATGGAAGAACAACCAGAAAATGTGATCTCCTTTTAAACAGGGAATCAGCTTCTTGGGCTAAAAGTATAATTTGCTTTTGCAAGTCCTATGTTTCACACGTCTTGGTTTAGCTGATAACAGAAGCTAAACATAAACCATGAAAAACTTGCCTGCAAACTAGTCATAATGAAATAAGAATTAAAATTTGAGTTTACTCTACTATAAATGACAAATTTTCTTTGTAACCTTTTCTTCCCATTTATATGAAATTAAGGACTTTCTTATTGCCAAATGGTCTTTTTAAATATAGTTACATTTATAATACCCTTAATTTAGGCTTGAGAAAACTGCTTATGAGCATAAAATATGACTGTAGAAAATGTGTAGTCCGTTTGTAATATGTGTGCCTTAAAGTGTAAAAGATTCATCAATATGCCTCCCTTTCTTTTCCTTTTTTTCTTTCTCAAATCTATTTAGAAAAAAAAAAAAGCCAGAACACTCTTGGATTTTCATAATGGCCACTACGATTCACCTCTCTTTTGCAAAGTTAGTACACTAAGCTATTGAGAGCATTAAAAAATTCAAGTGTTTCTGACAGTTTTTAAAAATTAAATATTTACATCTAAAATCTACATTTAGGGAACCAATGTGGTCAGTGACACCATGGAATAGCAGAAAGGCTTAGGAACTGGAAATGCGTGGGACCTCTGCAGGGCAGGTCAAAGTGTTCGAATTAAAACAAAAAACAAAAGCATTGGTTCCGACTGTGGAGACGGCGCGGTGAGACCCGACCGCCTTGCCCGGAGGGCACAGCTCCCTCCCCTCCTCGCCGGAGGGCTGTGAAGCGCAGGGAGGGAGGAGCTGGGCTGCAGCTGCGCCAAAACGCGGTTGGAGGGTCTGCGGGAGGAGACCGGGCCCAGACTCAGTGCCTTCTCTCCAGGCGGGACGCCGGAGGACACAGACCAGTCAACCGAAAAGATCTACATAGTTTTTGACTGTTTACTATCGACATCCTTTGTTTTACATCGCTCTCAACAAAAGTTTAAATTGTGCAGTAGGACAGAAAAGACCTATAGATACAGCATTTGGGGAGTAGCTCCCCAGTGAAACTGCAAAATTTCTTCCTGATCACCCTACAGTGCAGTGTACCAGTCAGCAAACCTCGCTCTTGCCTCACTCCTAAAATGAGTAAGAACAGCAAAGGTCGCCAGACAGGTGAGGAGGCCTTTCAGGTGAAAGGCTGAGAAAGCCATGTGAAGGTAGAGAGGAGAAGAGGAGAGGGGGAGAATAGATTTTGGGGGGCAGTGAAGTGCGTAAAGGAGAATCGGTGGGTTTAGATGGGACTGGGAGGATGAAGGTGTGCAGAGAGACATCTCTAAGGAAAAATGAGACTGCTGCACTACCTTGTCTTTCTGTGAAAGTTGGTGCTGAATTAGTGATAGGCACATGGAAAACTAACCTTATTTGTTTTTATAAAAATAATGCAATTGTTCATGTCACAAAAAATGAAAAATTATTAAAGAAAGGAAATGTGATCATAGCACATGACACAAATCATCTGGGAAGATAGGTACAAAGTCATAATAAAGTGAAAAGTGAGAAAGGATTTAATAAAAAAATTGGAAATAACTGAATTCGGAGGATTACGGAGGGGAAACACAAGATTCCAGCATTTTAACCTCCATGCTAACTCCATTTATTCTATGTCCTGCCCAGGTTTTGCTCCTGACTCCAGATTCTTTTTCAATACCTAGTACATACCTTTACTGGAATGCCAAAGAAGCACTCCTAAACTAATCTTTCCTCTCTCCAAAATTTGCTTTTCTTTCATTCCTTATCACAGCTAATGGTATTATTTATCTGTCAGTTCCTCAAACTAGAAATGCAAGAGATTCTTTCAATTCCTTTTCTCTTACACTCTGTTATCAACTACTTAATTTCTACGTTTTGAAAGTTTACGATTTGCCAAGCACTGTACAAAATGCTGAGAATTTAGAGACAAGAAAGACATACTTTTCTGTGCTGTCAAGAAGGTGCTAATAAGGAAGACAGAGATGAAGTCAATAAATTCAATACAAAACAATACAGTGTGCCCAAAACAGAGAAGGTTGAGTTTGAATCAAGTCTCAAAAAGTGAGTATTAATAATCTGGAGAAGAATATAGAAGAGTCGAGTGAAGTGGCAGAGAGAAGGGCATTCCAGATAAAGGACAGGGAATTAACAGAGACATAAAAAAAATAACCATTTCACTATACTAGTCTGTGGTATTAAATTAGGTCACCTCCCTCTCTCTCTCTCTCTGTGTATGTTTCCCTCTCTGTTTTCTATTTTAACAAAAATTTCCCCTCTCACATTTTGCCAACACAAGAATATATTTTCTTTCCTCTCATCCCACAAACCTCCTATTAATAAATCCAAGAATCCAAGAATTACTCATATCAAGGAACCCACCTTACCTAAAATCCCCTCTCAGAAAACTGGCTAATGTTACCAGATTTTGATGTGCTCTCTTCCCTCCTGCTGTTGCAACTAAGAGTAGGTGCTGGTGGTTTTGTACAGTGCAAAGCTATAAGAGGGTTAAAGTTTAATTTGGCCAGACTGATGCCCAGCATCTGCTCTTCCAGAAAAACAGCTGGCTCCCAGAGAATCCTTGGAAATCCACCACAGCATAGCGGTAAGGCAACATGTGGTCGCGAGGCCTGAACCCAGTCTCTCAGTCATGCAAGAGGAGCCATTTCCCCAAACATGAATGATGACACAGGAGTGCTTGCTGTTAGCTTGTTATTATACAGCTGCAACTACAAGGCTTGGGCTCCAGCTCCCTGATCCTGTCAGTGAAGGACTGGCATTCCTCCTCCACCCCCAGCACTAAGCTTGGAGGATAGGGCTGAAGCCATTTCCATGAGTCACACCTTTTGTTCCCTCCTCATTTCCCCCTAGACCATATTTTTCACTCCTGCTATTGTTACATTGACCAGCTCTGCACAGATACATCCTGATCGCACTTTGCCTAAGATGCACCACCTGGGTCTTATTTTTGCCCTGGAGCTTCTCTTCCACTGCTGTGTTGGACTTCTGATGGAACCCATTCAGTCATTCTGATGCATGAGCAAATCTGAAAGTGTGTTAAGGTGTTAATCCCCATACAACCTTTGGCCAGTGGGGGAGGGGAGTCGGGGGTTACATACTCCCCCTCTCCATTCCTTGGGATGACAATTCTGAAGCATATTCTATGTGACTCCTTAGAGAGTCCTAGCAGAATGGAGCTCAATTGTCCTTGTGGTGAAAGCTCAACAACACATTGTTTGATTGATGCTCCTACTTTTCCTGTTCTTCACTTCTGTTCCCTGGAGTGATTTCCCATAAACTACCCCATCCTAAACCCTCATTTTAGGCTTTAATTTGGGAGGTTACCTAGGCTAATACACACATTGTTCTTGTATCCTGGCCCTTGCTTGACCTGGTGTTTCCTTAATCATGCAGCATGAAAGACCCTTAGCCCAAGAGTCCAGGTCCCTTTCCCCAAGTATAACACTTGGTCCTGCAGGATTTCAGTGATGCGTCCATGGGTTTTCCCCATAGACTCTGCTCCAATAGGACTAGTGCGGCTTGGTCATTTACCATTGTTTGCCCTGTACTCTCATTACCGTGCCTGAATCATGCTAATGCTGCTGGTTCTTCAGCAGACTCCTAACGGGCAGTGAAGAGAGAAGAAAATCTCTGCCCTGGTATGATGCTCATCTTTGATGGCCCAGCACCCAACATTATATAAATACTGTAAAACAAAATTCTGTAACATAATCATTTTACCCAAGGTGCATGGTGGTAGAGTGACTGCATTTGGAAGATTTTTGGCCCCACTCATAAACAATAAAAAAAGGATTAGAGACAGAGAGAGCAGTCAGAAGGCAGTTGCACTATATAAGGCTAGAGAAAAGGGTATTCTGTATCAGGGTTTTGTAGTAGAAATAAACTAAAGTGGATGATATGAGACATTTTAGAGGTAGAATCACAATAGTCAAGATATAGTTTCCCAGTCAGGAAGAAAGAATTAAGTAGAAAGGTCCTAGGACTGATATTTAGCTTTTATGTGTCAATATGGCCACATTGGTTGATAAAATAGTGCACCTTTGTATATTGTTTGGTAAACTGAATTGCTATAGCCTTGGCCTCTTTCAATTCTTCTCTGGGATCTTCTAGAAAGACCCACAGTCCAGCAAAGGCTACATATGATAAGCAGGAGGTCTCTGAGGTCCTGCTGCAGCATTATGGCTAATACCTGTTCTGATTGATCATACAGTGCTCATGCTGTACTGGTGATTAAATATAAATATCATGCCTGAAAATGTAGGCAGCAGAAGATAGGCAGCTTTAGTCTCTGGTGCTCCCCTAGTCCACCTACAACTTGATTAGAATGTTCCTAAGTATTTCTCATCTATCTACTCAACCTGGAGCACCACTAAGAGGGAACCCTCAGAGAGGGTGGCCTCAAATATGACAGATGCAGGGCTATGAACTCGATATAATTGACTTTGTCATCCACTAAGTAAGAGTTCTCTGCCAGTTACACAATAGGACATGTGCTCCTTCCTGAATGGCCTTGTCTCTTATTATTCATACTCTCACTGGATGATCCAAAGGCTCTTCTTTTTTTTTTGTTGTTTGTTTTTTTTATTAAGGTATTATTGATATACACTCTTATGAAGGTTTCACATGAGAAAACGATGTGATTACTACATTTGCCCATATTATCAAGTCCCTACTCATACCCCAATTCAGTCACTGTCCATCAGTGTAGTAAGATGATACAGATTCACTGTTTGCCTTCTCTGTGCTACACTGTTTTCCCCATGACTCCCCACACCATGTGTACTAAACATAATACCCTACAATCCCCTTCTCCCACCCTCCCCACCCACTCTCCCACACCCCTCTCCTTTGGTAACCACTAGTTCCTTCTTGGAGTCTCTGAGTCTGCTACTATTATGTTCCTTCAGTTTTGCTTTGTTGTTATACTCTACAAATGAGGGAAATCATTTGGCACTTGTCTTTCTCTGCGTGGCTTATTTCCCTGAGCATAATATCCTCCAGCTCCATCGATGTTGTTGCAAATGGAAGGATTTGTTTCCTTTTTATGGCTGAATAGTACTCCACCATGTATATGTACCACATCTTCTTTACCCATTCATCTACTGATTGCTTCCATTTCTTGGCTATTGTAAAAACTGCTACAATAAACATAGGGGTGCATATGTCTTTTTGAATCTGAGAAATTGTATTCTTTGGGTAAATTCCAAGGAGTGGGATTCCCGGGTCAAATGGTATTTGTATTTTTAATTTTTTGAGGAACCTCCATATTGCTTTCCACAATGGTTGAACTAGCTTACATTCCCACCAGCAGTGTAGGAGGGTTCCCCTTTTTCCACATCCTCGCCAGCATTTGTTGTTCTGAGTTTTTTGGATGGTGGCCATCCTTACTGGTGTGAGGTGATATCTCATTGTGGTTTTAATTTGCATTTCCCTGATGATTAGTGATGTGGAGCATCTTTCCATGTGTCTGTTGGCCATCTGAATTTCTTCTTTGGAGAACTGTCTCTTCATATCCTCGGCCCATTTTTTAATCAGGTTGCTTTTTGGGTATAGAGGCATGTAAGTTCTTTATATGTTTTGGATGTTAACCCTTGTTGGATATGTCATTTACAAATATATTCTCCCATACTGTAGGATGCCTTTTTGTTCTGTTGATGGTGTCCTTTGTCATACAGAAACTTTTTAGTTTGATGTAGTCCCATGAGTTCATTTTTGCTTTTGTTTCCCCTAAAGGCTCTTCTGACTCTAAAATGTGCACAGTACCTCTAACCCCAATCACTGCTTGGAATTTGACTTCTACTATGGTAGTTTCCACCTAGATATCTGAATCTAAAAAAGGGCTCGTTGTTTCTTTGCCAGTCAAATGTGTCAGCTGTGGCCTTTGCCATGCTTGACACATGACAGGTGGAAATCATGTTTCATCAGTCTCACCTCCTCCCTGATGAGAGTCCCACGTAATCTTTGTGAAATGGAAAGAAAAGCAAACCCACTTTGTATCAGCTCTAACATTTTTGGAAACAACAGTCCACTCCTGCCCCTTCTTAACCTCCATGGAGCTTGGATCATCATGAAGTTCCTGCTGTCGCCCTGATCAGGAAGGGCAGACCATGTACCTTCATTTTCCAGACACATCTCAGCCAATTCAAGTAGACAGAGACATCATCTGGCTTGTGCAATGTTCCCTACCATCTAACGATGACAGAAGGGTCATCATCTACTAAAATGGCATCTTCTTAATTTAGTCACATTTTATTTACACGATTTGAGCTAGACCTGGAGGTCCTAAACTACCAGCAGTGACAGCACTTCTGGACGAATGCTAACATGTTCTCAAGACTTCAACCATGCTGTATTGTCATTCTCTTCAACAATGCATCCACATGATGCCCAAGTGTCAGTGACCTTTAAGAAGGAACTACCAGACCGGTCAGGGGAATGCAGAAATTAATGGAACTCACTAGATATTACTGACAATATTTTGCATTTCTTCATCTTAATTATGTTAAAGATCTGAACAAGAAGGGACTTATTAGGTTCCAGTTACAGCTATAATCTCTTAGAAGCCGTGATCCTCCAATACTATGATAGCACCTAGACAGAAGGCATTAGTGCTGATTCCAGCACCACAAAGTGAGTAATTTTCTCCTGGAGGAGAATTTCTGCCTCATACTCACTACACCTGGAGTCTGCTCTCAAGAGAAGTTGATTACCCTGCATGGAAATGAGAGCTATTAGCTGTCTAAATTGTCTTTGAGACACAGAAGTACCATCTTCAAGAGACCATACTGCTTGTTGGTGCACTCAGGCTACAGAGCCTGAAACAACACGTCTGGAAGCCTAACACACAGCAAGTGAGTCAGGCTGCCTTACTGTCATCAAGCAAATTTTATTCTCTGACATTGACTTTCATAATAATCCAGCCACAGGGCAGTAAGTAGCATACAAACACTTTGGTAGTTCAGGTCCTAACCAAGATTTAGAAGTGCTCGGTGGTGGGGGTTGCTGGACGGGGTAGTCAGGGAACGATTACTTTTTAGTAGCAATTGCACCTAGACACCATCCTGATTGGACACTTGGGCACAGTCAAAACACTGAGCAACGTCTAACTGTGACACCTTTGCTGAGGGGCTGCTCCCTTAGTTCACAATTATTAAATCACTTTGGGACATCCATGCTAGGCTTTATCTCCAACCTGACCTGGTAATGGTAGAAACCCTTTCAAGATGTGTAACACCCTGCCCCATGTAATTTATTCATTGATTCAATTCAATTCACTTAATGTAATTTAACAAATTTTGTTGATGTCTACTCTGTGTCAGGCATTGTTTTAGGCACTAAACATACAAGGATAAACAAGGCAGGTAAGGGCCCTTTCTTTACAGGGCTTACACTTTTTTTTTTGGTATCATTAATCTACAATTATATGTGCAACATTATGGTTACTAAACTCCCCACTTCATCAGATCCCCCCACCTACGCCATTCCACTCACTGTCCATCAGCATAGAAATCACTAGTTGTCTTCTCTGAGTTGTACAGCCCTCCCCATGCCCCCCCAACATTATGTCTGCTAATCATAATGGCCCTTTTTCCCCCTTGTCCCTCCCTTCCCACCCATCCTCCCCAGTCCCTTTCCCTTTGGTAACTGTTAGTCCATTCTTGGGTTCTGTGAAATCTGCTGCTGTTTTGTTCTTTCAGTTTTTTTCTTTGCTTCTATGCTCCACATAGGAGTGAAATCATTTGATATTTGTCTTTTTCTGCTTGGCTATTTCACTGAGCATAATACCCTCTAGTTCCATCCATGTTGTTGCAAATGGTAGGATTTGCTTTCTTCTTATGGCTGAATAATATTCCATTGTGTATATGTACCGTATCTTCTTTATCCATTCATCTACTGATGGACACTTAGGTTTCTTCCATTTCTTGGCTATTGTAAATAGTGCTGCGATAAACATACGGTGCATCTGTCTTTTTCAAATTGGGCTGCTGCATTCTTAGGGTAAATTCCTAGGAGTGGGATTCCTGGGTCAAATGGTATTTCTATTTTGAGTTTTTTGAGGAACCTCCATACTGCTTTCCACAATGGTTGAACTAATTTGCAGTCCCACCAGCAGTGTAGGAGGGTTCCCTTTTCTCCACATCCTCGCCAACATTTGTTGTTGTGTTTTGGATGTTGGCCATCCTCACTGGTGTGAGGTGATATCTCATTGTGGTTTTAATTTGCATTTCTCTGATGATTAGCGATGTGGAGCATCTTTTCATGTGCCTGTTGGCCATCTGAATTTCTTCTTTGGAGAAGTGTCTATTCATATCCTCTGCCCGTTTTTTAATTGGATTATTTGCTTTATGTTTGTTGAGGTGCATGAGTTCTTTATATATTTTGGATGTCAACCCCTTATCGGATATCTCATTTATGAATATGTTCTCCCATACTGCAGGTTGTCTTTTTGTTCTACTGATGGTGTCCTTTGCTACAGAAGCTTTTCAGCTTGATATAGTCCCACTTGTTCATTTTTCCTTTTGTTTCCCTTGTCCGGGGAGATATGTTCATGAAGAAGTCGTTCATGTTTATGTCCAAGAGATTTTTGCCTATGTTTTTTTCTAAGAGTTTTATGGTTTCATGACTTACATTCAGGTCTTTGATCCATTTTGACTTTACTTTTGTGAATGGGGTTAGACAGTAGTCCAGTTTCATTCTCTTACATGTAGCTGTCCAGTTTTGCTGCTGAAGAGGCTGTCATCTCCGCATTGTATATCCAAGGGCCTACACTTTTAAGCTTTCTGTTTATTTGCTCTTGACATCAGACAGTTTGGTGTCTCAGCAAGAAAAGAAGCTCAATGACTATTTGTAAAATAAAAATATCAAACCAGAGTCCTTTTAAACATACATACATATATATTTTGTGTGTTTGTGCATAATTTTTGCTTTAGCTATCAATGACAGAGAAGAAAAAAAGAAGGAAAGAAAACAAACATCTCCATGAAAGTAACTTACCATATTAACTGCATTAAATATTCAAATGATCCTAATTCTTCCAAATTCTATTGAAGCTAAGAAAAAATTAATTTGATTTTCCAGGTATTTTCTTTATAGCCAGATTTAATTGACAAACTCAAGTTTTTTCCCAATAATTTTCTCCCCAATTACATTTCTAATTCAAATAATAGTGTTTCATTTTCACCTGATTTACTATTAAAACGTTCTATTATTAGTTCTATTTAATCAAGAGAAATATAGCCAATTATGGGAGAATATTAAGCCCTTTCTGTCTTAATAAGATTATGCAAAAACTCCTTGCCATATTAAGATTATGTATAAAAATAAACTGAATAAAGATTGAAAATATTTTTGCATAGCAATCCCATAATGTGCAGCCAATTTACATGCAATACATAAATCAGCAGATTTTGTTCTCAGAATAGCCAAGAAAGGAAGTATCTGGGCAACAATTTATTCCTGAAGGATGGGGTGTCATCCTTTTTCAATTTCAGATATGATAAAATCTCTGTAAAATCTGTTGCCATGTTCTCTCTTGCAGTCAAGTGAAATTCTAACACATGTTTAAAAGAATTGAGAGTTACTTTTAAGCCGATGCCAGGAAACTGTGGAAATTGAAATAGAAAATTAGACATATTTGATTAACTAAAGCAGTTCAAAACAGTGTCTGGGACACGCTTTTCCCATTTCACTCCTTATTCTATTGGCCTGCTGCAAAGGAACTATGGGAATTTGATAAAAAATTTACATATGCTAAAGGAGATGCGCCAGCACTCAGTAGTATCGAGTGTTTATATATAGGCTGTGTGGCCCTGAGAAAGGAGGAATTTAAAACTTAGGTGAACCCAAAATAAATACTTATGAGAAACAACATGCTACTGAAGTACCAAAGCTTAGGTTGCTGATGCACATCTGTCCTTAACTTTAATTCTTATCATCCATTTCTGAGGTTTATAAAAATGGCCATGTGGATGGCTAACCAATCTGGCAATCATTTTGTTTTAAAGTTGGAGAGATTCTCACTGCACTCCACTTCAACCCTTGGCTCTATTACTAATTTTCCTACTTGGGCCCTGTAAGACAGAAAGTATAAACTGAAAACTCTCCATCAGGCTTTTGAAATCTGATCTGTTTTGCAGAAAATGGAGGCTAAGAGGAAAGAGGTAAGATATCTGACTTAACTGGTGACACTGAAAGAAGTTAAAGTTTTATTGAAAAGAGTCTTGGGAGTTTAAAAAGTCTCTTTAAACAAATGCAGCTAAATGCATAAAACTGAGTCTTAGATAAATTACTTTAAAAAATTTTAAATGGCTATTAAAAATAAAATGTGTTAAATTCTCTTACCTGCTGAACTAAATTCTGCAAAAATATCTTTATTTGTTTGAGGCTTCCCATCTGGATCAATGTCCATGGTGGTACGCCACAATTCAGAGAATCTGGCTCGTTTTTCTTTGCACATGTATATCCCATGCCATAGTGCTTTCAGCATGTAGTCAATATTAATCAGAATTTGTCCAATTCTGGTATCGTAATAAGCTGGAGGTAACTGACAAGAAGAACTCTGATCATAATTGGCTTCTAAACTGATTGATGGAATTTGATTTAAGCAATAAATTCCAACAGCCAACTCCCTTATGATCTGATGGACCTCTCTATAGTCTAAGAGGGCAGTAGGGTCCACAGGAGTCAGCAGGATTGCAGTAGAGAAGCCCACATTATTCATTTGACTCATAATTCCGCATGGGTTGTCTAATTGAGAGTGTACATCTTCTTTGGCAGACAACCAGCTAACTAGTGCAGTAGTCAGCAGCTCTTGTACTTCACTACGCTCATATTTTTCAAAAAAAGCAGAAGCATTTCTCTGTACTGCTAAATTTTCCAGGTAAATTTCTTCATCTTGAATGTGATCATATCTAGGTAATCCTTTTTTGGGTAATCTTAACATTTCTAATTTGCTAGTATGTCCTTTCTGAAGTTTCTGCAATGAATAAAAGACAAGCAATAAAATTTGCCATGGTAATGAAGCTGGATTTCTTAAGAAATGAATTTGTATTTTTCATCTTCCATTAGGTGAATTGTTTCATGGTTAACCATTACATGTTTTTTCAGTATTTTTTTAAACAGTTAAAAAATTGAGTTATAATTGGCATACATTTTATTCTTTTCAGGTGTACAACATAATGATTTGATATTTGTACCTATCACAAGTCTAGTTAATATCTGTCACAAAACAGTTACAGAATTATTTTTAACATGAGAGCTTTTAGATTTACTCTTAGTAACTTTCAAATATGTAATACAGTATTATAAACTATAGTCATCATACTGTACATTACTTCCCCATGACTTATTTATAACTGGAAGTCTCTACCTTTTAACTCCTTCACCCATTTTGTCCACTCCCCACTCCCCCACCTCTGGCAACCATCAATCTGTTCTCTATATCTTGATTTGATCCCACAAGTAAATGAGATCATATGGTATTTGTCTTTGTCTTACGTTAGCATAATGCCCTCAAAGTCCACCCAAGTTGTTGCAAATGGCAAGATTTCATTCATTTTTATGGCCGAATAATATTCCATTGCATATATTTACCACTTTTTCTTTACCCATCCATCCATAGGGGGTACTTACGTTGTTTCCAAATCTTGGCTATTGTAAATAATGCTGCAGTGAACATGGGGGTGCATACATCTTTTTGAGTTACCATTTTCTTTTTCTTCAGGTAAATACCCAGATGTGGAATTGCTGGATCATATAGTAGTTCTATTACATTTTTCAATCTTAAACTAATTGCAGCATAAGAAAGTTGAAATTTGAATCAAAACAACTACAAGTGTAAAATGTTTAACATTAACCATGTTCCACTTTTCAAAAAAAGACAAAAGATACTAAAAAGTATGTTAAAAAGAAATGTTTATATATGAAAAGCTACTGTTACATACCTAATTTTTTGTTGTTGTTGGAGAGGATTTTTTCAATGTTTTGTTTTCAGTTTTTAATGCTTGAAAATAAATACCTGCTTAAAAGAAAAGGTAAGACAAGAAATGTCTGCTTAACTTTCTATTTCTGTGCAACTAAATGCCTCTCTGTTCCTGGAATAATAATAGCCATAAACACCATTTATTGAACATCTACTATTTGCCCAGCTCTTTAGATATACTATTTTATTTCGTTTGTCTACTCTTATATAATGGTTCTCAAAATTTAGCCTGCATCAAAATCACCAAGGGTTTGTTAAAACAGATTGCTGGACCCCACCCTGGAGTTTCTAATCCAGTCGGTTGGGGTGGGCGGATAATTTCCATTTCTGGGAAGTCAGAGGTGGTGCTGCAGGCAGCTCCACGCCTTGAGAACTCCGTGCAGCCGGGTAGGCCTGCCTGTCCCCACTCTGAGGACGCAGAAGCGGAGACCAGGAAGGTCACAGACGCGCCTAGGGTTTCCCACCGTCAGAATCAGAACCAACCCAGGTCTGCCCATTTTCAAGTTCTGTGCCCACAATGACGCGGGAAGAAGGGAAGTCCAGGACAGGGAGGAAACCTACTTTGAAACGACTGCTGTCTGGTCCAGGAGAGGGCGGCTGCGCACAGGCCGGGGACCGCGGTGGGCTCCCGCGGCTGCCCGCTGGGCCTGAACCCCTCGTCGCAGCCTGCGCGCGCCAAGGCGAGGGAGAGACAGAGAGAGGCAGCGCTGCGGGAGCTGCTGGGAGGGCCTACCTGCCCCGAGAGCCCTCGGCCTCCGCGCGCCCGTTGGAGCCGCTGGTCCTCGGGGCCTGCGGCAACCGTGTGCGCCTGGGCGGACCTACCCACCCGCGGACGTCGGGGCTGCGCCCTGCTGCTCACATTCTTCCCGCACGGACGCCCCGCGCCGACCCGCCGGTTCAGGCCGCACGCACCACACGCTCTCTAATACCTGCTGCTTTCGCCGCTTGGCCCTGTGAACACAACAGTGGAGCGGCAGGGGCGAAAGCGCCAGGCTCTGAGGTAGCGCTGACTTGGAACCCCGCCTCCACCGTCATTCTTTCCTGCAACAAACGCGTATGGAGCGCTATTGTGAGCTAGGCACTGTGCTAGGAGTTGAGAAACCCTTGAGAAAAGGGCAGACACAGAACCCCAGGGAGCTTACAGATGATCATTCGGGTATATTTAAATACTGTGGTAGATGTAAGATGTAATGACAGCACATGAAGGAAAGCTGACCAATACCAGGGTCTAGGACAGGCTGCTTTGAGGAGGTGGTCATCTAAGTGGAGCATACATGGAAAAGAGCTCTCCGAGCAGAGTTGGGGCAAGTAGCTTCCCAGGGATAGGGAACAACAGGTAAGGAATTGAGAAGAAAGTGGAATTTTTGAGAAACTAGAACAAAACCTTGCATAGAGAACGAGAGAGATGTGGGCACAAAATGAGGCCTTAGAGGTAGATAAAGGCCAGATAATGCAGGCCACTGAGTTAGTGATTTTGCACTTTATTCTAGAAACTTAGGTTACATTGGTGGCAGGAGAGACTAGGTGCAGACTACAGTGCTGGCAGGGAGATGCAGGACTGTGGATGGATTTAAGAAACAATGAGCTGGCCTATTGGTAACAGACTGAATGGGGATGGAGTGTTGAAGTGATGGTCCGGGTGACATCCAAATTTCCATCAGGAGCAACAGGAGATGAGGACGAGATTAAGAATTCAGCTGTGGACGTACTGACCTTGATGTGCCTGTGAGAGAACCAAGTAGAGTGTCAGATATGCCTTGGATATACAGGTCTGGGTGAAGAATGGCACCTTCAGTTAGATGTGCACTTCTGGGCGGGCTTAGGATAACTGAAGCCTGGGGAGTGGCTGAAATCACTGTGGAAGAGAATAGAGAAAAGTTGGGAAACCAGGGTGGAGACCTGAGAAACTGAGTATTTAAAGGTGAGGAGCAGAGGGCAGAATCAGCAATGAAGATAAGCACTGAGCAGTCAGGCAGGAGGAAACCAAGATTGGGCTCAGAAGCAAAGAGAAGTGTTGTGTGAATAAGGGAATGGTCAGCTTCATTGGATGCTGCTTGGTCAAGGGACGTAACTGAAACTTGTCCACTGAATTTACCAACATGGAGGTTTTTGGTGATTGTTTGAGGGTAGAATTTCTCTCAGTCCAACCATGTCATTATTTCAGCTGCTACAGAGGTAGTGAATTCTAGCAAATTTATGATTGCTGTTCCAGTGCAAGGGATGTAAAAAAGTCATCTTGAGATTTGCCTGTCTGCACTTAGGAAGTACAAACAATATATGTAAATTCCTCTAGTTTTTGTTCACGTGGTTTAGAACCCAGATTGTTCTAAGTGTCTCAAATCGTGGGAGAGATTGTTCCCTTAAGGATTAACATAGACTATCCCAGACTTTATGAGATTAAGTATCAAAAAGGTTTTAACAATCAGTTACTTAAATTCTTAACTGTGAGATTAAGACAACTCACGTTGTCTTCAAGTTGTCCACTTTTCACGTAGAGAGATGAAAGCTATTCAGGTAATATCTAAATCTGGTTTGAACATTGTGTTTACCAGGGAATAAATTCAGGGCATGTTAAAGCTTTTGACAGACTGTGTTTCTCAGTGTCCTAAAATCTCTTTTCCCACTGTTTAAAAATATCAGAGTATGTCCAGATCCAGAAAGAGTATCAGCTCTAATTGAACATAGATCCCAGTGACCTTGATATTGTGGTCACAATTGAATAATGTGGGTGGATGTCAGGTTGTAGTGGAGTTGAGTGAGCAGGTGAAAAGGTGCAGAGGATGACTATGGATGGGAGGCAAGAGATGGGGAAGTAGAAGATAATATAGGGCCAGGGATTTGCATTTTTTTAATAATTTATTTTGGTATCAATCTACAATTACATGTGCAATATTATGGTTATTAAACTACCCCTGCATCAGGTCCCCCCCCCACCAAACCCATTACAGTCACTGTCCATCAGCGTAGTGAGATGCTATAGAATTACTACTTGTATTCTCTGAGTTGTACAGTCCTCCCCGTGCCCCCCCAACATTACATCTGCTCATCGTAATGCCCCTTTTTCCCCCTTGTCCCTCCCTTCCCACCCATCGTCCCCAGTCCCCTTTCCCTTTGGTAACTATTAGTCCATTCTTGGGTTCTGTGAGTCTGCTGCTATTTTGTTCCTTCAGTTTTTTTCTTTGTTCTTATACTCCACAGATGAGTGAAATCATTTGATACTTGTCTTTTTCGGCTTGGCTTATTTCACTGAGCATAATACCCTCTAGCTCTATCCATGTTGTTGCAAATGGTAGGATTTGTTTTCCTCTATGGCTGAACAATATTCCATTGTGTATATGTACCACATCTTCTTTATCCACTCATCTACTGATGGACACTTAGGTTGCTTCCATTTCTTGGCTATTGTAAATAGTGCTGCAATAAACATAGGGGTGCATCTGTCTTTTTCAAACTGGGCTGCTGCATTCATAGTAAATTCCCAGGAGTGGAATTCCTGGGTCAAACGGTATTTCTATTTTGAGTTTTTGAGGAACCTCCATACAGCTTTCCACAATGGTTGAACTAATTTGCATTCCCACCAGCAGCATAGGAGGGGTCCCTTTTCTCCACATCCTCGCCAACATTTGTTGTGGTTTGTGTTTTGGATGTTGGCCATCCTCACTGGTGTGAGGTGATATCTCATTGTGGCTTTAATCTGCATTTCTCTGATGATTAGTGATGTGGAGCATCTTTTCATGTGCCTGTTGGCAATCTGAATTTCTTCTTTGGGGAAGTGTCTATTCATTTCCTCTGCCCATTTCTTAATTGGATTATTTGCTTTTTGTTTGTTTAGGTGCGTGAGTTCTTTATATATTTTGGATGTCAACCCCTTATCGGATACGTCATTTATGAATATGTTCTCCCATACTGTAGGATGTCTTCTTGTTCTACTGATGGTGTCCTTTGCTGTACAGAGGCTTTTCAGCTTGATATAGTCCCACTTGTTCATATTTCCTTTTGTTTCCCTTGCCCGGGGAGATATGTTCATGAAGAAGTCGCTCATGTTCATGTCCAAGAGATTTTTGCCTATGTTTTTTTTTAGTTTATTTTGATATCATTAATCTACAATTAAATGAGCAATATTATGGTGATTACACTACCCCCTTCATCAGGTCACCCCCACCAAAGCCATTACAGTCACTGTCCATCAGCATAGTGAGATGCTATAGAGTCACTACTTGTCTTCTCTGGGTTGTACAGCCCTCCCTGTGCCCCCCTAACATTACATTTGCTAATCGCAATGCCCCCTTTTTTCACCCTTGTCCCTCCCTTCCCACCCATCCTCCCCAGTACCTTTCCCTTTGGTAACTATTAGTCCGTTCTTGGGTTCTGTGAGTCTGTTGCTGTTTTGTTCCTTCAGTTTTTTTTTTTCTTAGTTCTTATACACCACATATGAGGGAAATCATTTGGTACTTGTCTTTTTTGGCTTGGCTTATTTCACTGAGCATAATACCCTCTAGCTCCATCCATGTTGTTGAAAATGGTAGGATTTATTTTCTTCTTATGGCTGAATAATATTACATTGTGTATATGTCCACATCTTCTTTATCCACTCATCTACTGATGGACACTTAGGTTGCTTCCATTTCTTGGCTATTGTAAATAGTGCTGCGATAAACATAGGGGTGCATCTGTCTTTTTCAAACTGGGCTGCTGCATTCTTAGGGTAAATTCCTAGGAGTGGAATTCCTGGGTCAAATGATGTTTCTATTTTGAGTTTTTTGAGGAACCTTCATACTGCTTTCCACAATGGTTGAACTAATTTGCATTCCCACCAGCAGTGTAGGAGGGTTCCCTTTTCTCCACATCCCCGCCAACATTTGTTGTTGTTTGTGTTTTGGATGTTGGCTATCCTCACTAGTGTTAGGTGGTATCTCATTGTGGTTTTAATCTGCATTTCTCTGATGATTAGTGATGTGGAGCATCTTTTCATGTGCCTGTTGGCCATCTGAATTTCTTCTTTGGAGAAATGTCTATTCATGTCCTCTGCCCATTTCTCAGTTGGACTATTTGCTTTTTGTTTGAAGTGCGTGAGTTCTTTATATATTTTGGATGTCAACCCCTTATCGGATACGTCATTTATGAATATATTCTCCCATACTGTAGGATGTCTTTTTGTTCTACTGAGGTGTCCTTTACTGTACAGAAGCTTTTCAGCTTCATATAGTCCCACTTGTTCATTTTTGCTTTTGTTTCCCTTGCCCGGGGAGATATGTTCATGAAGAAGTCGCTCATATTTATGTACAAGAGATTTTTGGCTATATTTTTTTCTAAGAGTTTTATGGTTTCATGACTTACATTCAGGTCTTTGATCCACCTTGAGTTTACCTTTGTGTATGGGGTTAGACAGTAGTCCAGTTTCATTCTCTTACATGTAGCTGTCCAGTTTTTCCAACACCAGCTGCTGAAGAGACCATCATCTCTCCATTGTATATGCAAGGCTCCTTTATCGAATATTAATTGACTGTGTATGTTTGGGTTAATGTTTGGATTTTCTATTCTGTTCCACTGGTGTGTGGGTCTGTTTTTGTGCCAATTCCAAATTGTCTTGATTACTGTGGCTTTGTAGTAGAGCTTGAAGTCACGGGGTGTAATTCCCCCTGTTTTATTCCTCCTTCTCAGGATTGCTTTGGCTATTCGGGGACTTTTGTGGTTCCATATGAATTTTAGAATTATTTGTTCCAGTTCATGGAAGAAAGCTGTTGGTAGTTTGATAGGGATTGCGTTGAATCTGTAGATTGCTTTAGGTAGTATAGCCATTTTGACAATATTTATTCTTCCTAGCGAAGAGCATGGGATGCATTTCCATTTCTTATTAGTGTCCTCTTTAATTTCTCTTAGGAGTGTCTTGTAGTTTTCAGAGTACAGGTCTTTCACTTCCTTCGTTATGTTTATTCCTAGATATTTTATTCTTTTTGATGCAATTGTGAATGGCATTGTCTTTCTGATTTCTCTTTCTGTTAGTTCATCATTAGTGTATAGGAAAGCAACAGATTACTGTGTGTCAATTTTGTATCCTGCAACTTTGCTGAATTCAGATATTAGTTCTAGTAGTTTTGGAGTGGAGTCTTTAGCGTTTTTTATGTACTATATCATGTCACCCGCAAATAGTGACAATTTGACTTCTTCTTTACCAATCTGGATGCCTTGTATGTCTTTGTTTTGTCTGATTGCTGTGGCTAGGACCTCCAGTACTATGTTGAATAACAGTGGAGAGAGTGGGCATCCCTGTCTTGTTCCTGATCTTAGATGAAAAGCTTTCAGCGTCTTGCTGTTAAGTAGTATGTTAGCTGTGAGTTTGTCATATATGGCCTTTATGATGTTGAGGTACTTGCTGTCTATACCCATTTTGTTGAGAGTTTTAATCATGAATGGATGCTGAATTTTGTCAAATGCTTTTTCAGCATCTATAGAGATGATCATGTGGTTTTTGTTCTTCTTTTTGTTGATGTCGTGGATGATGTTGATGGATTTTCGAATGTTGTACCATCCTTGCATCCCTGGGATGAATCCCACTTGATCATGGTGTATTATTCTCTTGATGTATTTTTGAATTCGGTTTGCTAATATTTTGTTGAGTATTTTTGCATCTACGTTCATCAGGAATATTGGTCTGTAATTTTCTTTTTTGGTGAGGTCTTTGCCAGGTTTGGGTATTAGAGTGATGCTGGCTTCATAGAATGAGTTTGGAAGTATTCCCTCCTCTTCTATTTTTTGAAAAACTTTAAGGAGAATGGGTGTTATTTCTTCTCTATATGTCTGGTAGAATTCAGAGGTGAATCCATCTGGTCCGGGGGTTTTGTTCTTGGGAAGTTTTTGATTACTGATTCAATTTCATTGCTGGTGATTGGTTTGTTTAGTTTTTCTGTTTCTTGCTTGGTCAGTCTTGGAAGGTTGTATTTTTCTAAGAAGTCGTCCATTTCTTGTATGTTTTCCAGTTTGTTAGCATATAGATTCTCATAATATTCTCCTATAATTCTTTGTATTTCTGTGGGGTACGTTGTGATTTTTCCTTTCTCATTTCTGATTCTCTTTATGTGTGTAGATTCCCTTTTTCTCTTAATGAGTCTGGCTAGGGGTTTATCTATTTTGTTTATTTTTTCAAAGAACCAGCTCTTGGTTTCATTGATTTTTTCTATTGTTTTATTCTTCTCAATTTTATTTATTTCTTCTCTAATCTTTATTATGTCCCTCCTTCTGGTGACTTTGGGCCTCATTTGTTCTTCTTTTTCCAATTTCAGTAATTGTGTCTTTAGACTATTCATTTGGAAATGTTCTTCCTTTTTTAAATAGGCCTGGACTGCAATATACTTTCCTCTTAGAACTGCCTTTGCTGCGTCCCACAGAAGTTGTGGCTTTGTGTTTTTGTTATCATTAGTCTCCATATATTCTTTCATTTGTTTTGATTTGGTCGTTAACCCATTGATTTGTTAGGAGAATGTTGTTATGTCTCCATGTATTTGTGAGCTTTTTTTGATTTCTTTCTAAAATTTATTTCTAGTTTTATACCTTTATGATCTGAGAAGTTGGTTCGTAGAATTTCAATATTTTTGAATTTACTGAGGTTCTTTTTGTGGCCTTGTATGTGATCTATTCTGGAAAATGTTCCATGTGCACCTGAGAAAAATGTGTATCCTGCTGCTTTTGGGTGCAGAGTTCTGTAGATATCTGTTAGGTCCATCTGTTTTAGTGTGTTGTTCAGTGCCTCTGTGTCTTTACTTATTCTCTGTCTGGTTGATCTGTCCTTTGGAGTGAGTGGTGTGTTGAAGTCTCCTAAAATGAATGCATTGCTGTGTATTTCCTCCTTTAATTCTGTTAGTATTTGTTTCACATATGTCAGTGCTCCTGTGTTGGGTGCATATATATTTATAATGCTTATATCTTCTTGTTGGACTGACCGCTTTATCATTATGTAATGTCCTTCTTTATATCTTGCTACTTTCTTCATTTTGAAGTCTATTTTGTCTGATACAAGTACTGCAACACCTGCTTTTTTCTCCTTGTTGTTTGCATGAAATATCTTTTTCCATCCCATCACTTTTAGTCTGTGTATGTCTTTGGGTTTAAAGTGAGTCTCTTGAAGGCAGCATATAGATGGATCTTGTTTTTTTATCCATTCAGTGACTATGTCTTTTGACTGGTGCATTCAGTCCATTTACATTTAGGGTGATTATGGATAGGTATGTACTTATTGGCATTGCAGGCTTCAGATTCGTGGTTACCAAAGGTTCAAGGTTAACTTCCCTACTATCTAAAAGTCTAAGAACTAACTTAATATGCTATTACAAACACAATCTAAAGGTTCTTTTTGTTTGTTTGTGTCCTCCTTTTCCTTTCTATTCCATTCTTTATATATTAGGTATCATATTCTGTACTGTTTGTCTATCCCTTGATTGACTTTGGGAATAGTTAATTTAATTTTGCATTTTCTTAGTAATTAGCTGTTCTATTTTCTTTACTGTGTTTTTATTACCTCTGGTGACAGCTATTAATCTGTAGGAACACTTCCATCTATAGCAGTCCCTCCAAAATACACTGTAGAGATGGTTTGTGGGAGGCAAATTCTCTCAGCTTTTTCTTATCTGGGAATTGTTTAATCCCTCCTTAAAATTTAAATGATAATCTTGCTGGATAAAGTAATCTTGGTTCAAGGCCCTTCTGCTTCATTGCATTAAATACATCATGCCACTCCCTTCTGGCCTGTAAGGTTTCTGCTGAGAAGTCTGATGATAGCCCGATGGGTTTTCCTTTGTATGTGATCCTATTTCTCTCTCTGGCTGCTTTTAATAGTCTGTCCTTATCCTTGATCTTTGCCATTTTAATTACTATATGTCTTGCTGTTGTCTTTCTTGGGTCCCTTGTGTTGGGAGATCTGCGTACCTCCATGGCCTGAGAGTCTATCTCCTTCCCCAGATTGGGGAAGTTTTCAGCAATCACCTCCTCAAGGACACTTTCTATCCATTTTTCTCTCTCTTCTTCTGGTACCCCTATAATGCGAATATTGTTCCGTTTGGATTGGTCACACAGTTCTCTCAATATTCTTTCATTCTTAGAGATCCTTTTTTCTCTCTGAGCCTCAGCTTCTTTGTATTCCTCTTCTCTAGTTCCTATTTCATTTATTGTCTCCTCCACTGTATCCAATCTGCTTTTAATACCGTCCATTGTGTTCTTCAATGATTGGATCTCTGACCGGAATTCATTCCTGAGTTCTTGAATATCTTTCTGTACCTCCATGAGCATGTTAATGATTTTTATTTTGAACTCCCTTTCAGGGAGAGTCATAAGGTCCATATCATTTAAATCTTTCTCAGGAGTTGTGTTCATAATTTTACTCTGGGCCAGGTTCCTTTGGCGTTTCATATTTATGTATGGTGCCCTCTAGTGCCCAGAAGGTCTACTCTCTGGAGCTGCTCAGCCCCTGAAGCAATGTGGGGTTTGTAGGGGAGTGGTATTGTTGCCTCCAGGGAGGAAAGGGGTGTTTGCTGGTTCCTGGCTGCTATGCCTGTCTCCTTGCCTGAACCAGTGGGCTGAGCACATAGGTATAAGCCTCTGTGCTTTGCGTTTTTAGTTGCTATAGACAGATCTTCCCTCTTGCTGGCCTAACACCAGGGATGGATTTCCCGGTTTGCAAGCCCAGTGGGGCTGGCCAGAAGAAAGGCGCACAAGTCTCCCTGTCACAGAAGAGGTTCTTGGAGCTGTGTAGGCAGCCAGGGAGCTGGAGCACCTGCAGATCGTGAAAGCTCCCAACCTGCTGGGCAGAGTGCACCCCGACAATTTTGTCTGCCTGTTCTTTCTCCTGAGCAGTAAGGTCCGTGCAATCCTTGCCCCTTTAGGAGCTCTCTTGCTAAGGGCTTCTTTGTTAGGAAGTCTCTCAGAATGCCCGCCGTTCTTTTGTCCCTGAGCAGCTGGATATGGATCCCTGCTTTCCACAGCACCTGGATTCTTAGTCTCTCCAGGAATTCTGCCTATGTTAGCTTTCCAACCCCCTAATTACAAGAGTATCATGCAAGCACCATGCAATGTAGGTTTGTGCTCCCAGAGCAGATCTCCAGAGTTAGGTATTCAGCAGTCCCACATCTCCACTCCCTCCCTGCTCCGTTCCCGTTCCTCCCAGTGGTGGGCTGGGGTGGGGGAAGGAAGGGCTTGGATCCCTCAGGACCACAGCTTTAGTACGTTACCCTTTTCTGTGAGGGCTGCTCTTGTCTCCAGGTGTATGCAGTTTGTTGCCATCCTCTTTCCCGTTGCTCTTTCAAGAGAAGTTGATGTAGCTTTATTTTCATATTATATGAGGTTTTAGGAGGAAGCCTCTGTCTCACCTCTCATGCCGCCATCTTTAATTCTACCGTTACTCGGTACATACATTTTTAATTGGTATAATTAGTAAAGTCAAGTCTGCCTTTTCCCAAATTGGTAGAGAATTGAAAAAAGAGACATTTTTATTAAATATAGAACATTTTAAATGATAATATAGATCTTACAGAGAAGAGGCTGAAGACACTGCAGCGAGAAAAGTATAAGGTTCCTGAAAGTCAGGAAGGATTGGGATACAGAGAATGGGTGGAGGTACCACATTTTGATGGAAGGATGGATACATTTTCTTTTCTAATGGCAAGAAGGGAGAAAAGCATGGGTGTACCTACAGGTAAGTTAGAAATTCTCGTGTTGGAAAGTAGAGGCAGTTCTTGGCCTAATACTTTGAGTTCTGTGAAAAGCCCAGGTCATGGACTGAGAATGGGACACACGGAGGGAGGTCAGAGACTTGTGGGACAGGAGAGTGTTTTAAATAGTTTTCAAGAGTTCTCAGAGTGGGAAAATGGGCTGCCTAGAGAGTTGTAATAGAAGTACCAGGTATTGCTCAGAAGTGTGACTCTCAAGGAAATTGTTTAACTTCTCTAACCCTTAGTTCTCTCATCCATCAAACAGGGCCCAGTCTAAGCCAGGCACCTAACAACAGTAAATTGAGTTATTTTTTTGGCCGTAGCTACCAGAAAGCTGCCTTCTTTTAGTGTTGCATATGGGACACTACCATGTAGGAGTTCAAAGCAATGTTAATATATAGTTTAAAATATCCAAGTTATTCTTTCATGTATAATCTTTCTCTCCAGAGTGCTAATTTGACTAAATTGGTTATATTAAGCAACACAGTTAAATTCACCTAATAAACTTTAAAGCCACAACATTATACAATATTAAAACAGCACAGTTTTATTTTTATATAATCATCATTCAGTAAATGTTACATCGGAAATAATTACATTTTAATTTCCTTTTCAATAGAAAGGTTTTCTAAGGAAATGACTTGGAGCCTTCCACATTTATCAGATGCCTTTTCATTATTCTTCTCCATTTTTGCAATTCTGGATCCAAATTGCATGGCCCGTTTTGGCAGTAGAGCAGAGGCTGTTAGACCAAGTTCCATTGCTGCAAGACGCAAAATTAGTTTTTCACCAATTCCACGGGGTAAAGTCAAGTTTGCCTTTTCCCAGACTGGTAGGGAATTTAGAAAGGAAACAACATTTTCATCCAGAAAAGGAAATCTAAAATAGATAAATATAAATATAGCCACTATAACAAAATAAGATCTGTTATTTCTCTTGCATTTTATTCAATATGTTAAAAGTATAAAAATTTCTGAGGACATTATTTTTCTCAATTAAAAATATTCTAGTTATTTACATAATTTTACAGCTAAAATTTAATCACATTTAAAAAGTATTTCATAACATGACTAATTTTAATACATATGCTACATAATAAATAACTTTTGCCTCAATAAATAAATTAGGCCAATGACGTCAAGAAATTATTTCAAATTGTTTCACAAAATGTCTTTGGGATGCCTTGAAAACAGACATGGTCTTACGTCAATTATTCAGTCTGTCTGCTCTTTATCATGTCTAAAGAAACTGAACCTTAGGGATATGAAATCAAGGGCTCTACAATCCTGATACTTGTGAAACATTTACTTATGGTAAAACTTTATGGTCTCAAAATTGTTTAATTGCATTTAAATCATTTAAATAGCAGTAAATGGTGTAACATAACAAAGTATTAGACTAAAAAAAATAACTTCCTGCCTTTTTGGCTTAATTTCCCACAAAATTCTTTTTTTTTGTTTAAAATACTCAATTCTTTAAAATGCAATACAATTACACTAGTGTTTCTATTTCATTACAATTGATTTGAGCTCAAGTAGAGAGATTGGAAAGGGTAAAGGCATTTGTTACATGGAATATTTTATAAAAATGAAATTTTAAAAGCAAATTTATATATAAATAACCTAGTCAAAATACTGGAGTTAATATGTATGTCAAAATTAATAATAAATTTATTAGATTTAGCTACTATAATGATATTTGTTAAATCACAATTCTGTATTAAACATTCTTTATGTGCATTTTTACCAGAGGGTATCATATGGACCTTTAGAATTAACTGCTTTTGAACAAAAAAGGCAGCCTACAGGATAGGAGAATATACTTGTAAATGATTTACCTGATGAAGGGTTAAGATCCAAAATATATGAAGAGCTCATATGCCTTAACACCGAAAAAACAAATTAAAAAATAGTTGCAGGACCTGAACAGACATTTCTTCAAAGAAGAAATATAGATGGCAGATAGGCACATGAAAAAAGATGCTCCACATCACTACTCATCAGGGAAATGCCAATCAAAACCACAATGAGATATCATCTCACACCGGTTAGAATGGCCACTATCCAAAATACAAGAAATAACAAGCTTTGACAAAGATGTGGAGAAAAGGGAGCCTCCCTATACTGTTGGTGGGAATGTCAATTGCTATAGCCACTATGGAAAGCAGCATGGAGGTTCCTCAAAAAAACTAAAAACAGAAATACCATAAGACTCAACAATTCCACTTCTAGGAATTTACCTGAAGAAAACAAAATCCCTAATCTGAAAAGATATATGAACCCCTATGTTTACTGCTGCATTATTTACAATAGCCAAGATATGGAAGCAACCTAAGTGTCCATCAATTGATGAATGGATAAAGATGTGGTATATATACAGTAGGGTATTATTCAGCCATAAAGAAGAAAGAAATCCTGCCATTTGTGACAACATGGATAGACCAAAAGGGTATTATGCTAAGTGAAATAAGTCAGGAGGAGAAAGACAAATGCCACATGATTTCACTGATTTGTGGAATATAAATCCAAAGCAAAACAAACAGAACAAAACAGCAGTAGACTCACAGAGAAGGGCTGGTGGTTACCATAGGGGAGGGGTTGGGGTGGAAGGGAAGACTGAGTGGGATAAAGAGGCACAAAAAATTCTAAATCATAATGTAGGTTGGTCACAGGGGTAGTAGTATACCATGCAGAATATAGCCAATGATTCTGTAACTTCTTCCTAGGTTGACAGATAATAGCTGTACTCGTGGGGGTGAGGATTTAATAATATGGGTCTGTTGAACCACTGTGTTATATACTTGAAACTAAAATAAGACTATGTATCAATAAAAATAAATAAATAAAACAGAAAGATGGCCAAGATAAAATGTTAAATGAAAAATGCATTTTAAAAGTTATTTTTAAATAAAAAAATTATAATAAATACAGAAATTAGAGCTGGAAAAAAAAGAATTAACTGATTTTACTTAAATAAAAATTTAAAAATTCCCTTTTTTATGACCTAGCTGAAACAATGGATTGAATTTCTCTTTTATACACACGCCCCCCCCACATGCACTTCAAAAGGGAAACCATTTTACATATTTTGTATTGTGCCAATATTTCTCTCTTTATAATGGAATTTTGAAAATTAGGATGTAATGACACAGAAGTCAGAATTTTACATGTCTCAGAATTGGTAAAGTAAGGATGACGACTGTGTAAAGGCAACCACGGTTCAGTGGACAGAGGAAAAAACTCAAGTAGGGACAAAGAAGAGTGAAATCTCAGAGTGGTGTACTATGATGTTCCAATTCCTGTGAAGCTTGTTTGGACTCCTTGTTCTTGCATGCTTAAATCTTCTTATAAACTATTATTTAATAAACTACTTGAATAAACTTCTGTTTTTTATAACTAAGTACATCTTCTTGTATTCTTAATGCTTTAAAAAGCTGTATTCAAGCAGTTGTTTATTACCATTGGAAATATATTTTTGGTAAAAATAAACACTTGAGATTACAAAAGAATATACATATGAAATGCCTTATCTCTCTGAAGGTTTAGGTAATCTGAAACATATGACTAAATTGTGCTAAAAAAAACCTAACAGAAGGGAATTCAGTACTGGAACACCATTTAAGTCAGTATGGATGTATACATACAGAATGTCTGTAGAGACAAAGCCAGATTCTTTCTATGAGGTTGGAGGAGAAAGCTTGGGAGTATGTCCTTGGGAGTATACCTGCTTACTATTTCACTTTCTCAGTTTTAGTCTTTTTCATGGTAGTTTTAAAAGCATCATGTTGCTGCACTGTCTTTGAAAACTACTGAGAAGATATTTCTTGGAGAATGAGTTCTGGAAAACAACTGCTCCTCTGGTTCCTCCCCAGCTTTGATTCTGACTGACTGTGTTTGTAATATTAAGCCAAGATATTATTATTGCTACTGTTATTCATTTGAACAAGAGAAGAAACCTAAAAAAGAAAAATCTCCTTCTGCAGTCTACTGTTTTTACAAAATTACTCAACAACATTCAGACAGATAAGATCACCTTGCTTCTTTCCCATGATCACCAATAACTCTGTCATCACGACCAAGATTTCTGGACGAAATCCGACCCAGTTCCATCTTGATTTCCTTATTCAATCCTTCGATTCCCTGTGTCTGAAAGCGGAGCCGATGACGAGAATAACCGGCGAGTTGCTCATCAGCACCGATTCCAGTAAGAACTACCTATAAAGTTTGAAAGATTTCCATGTGAAAAAATGTTTTCTATTATACAGTAAGGGAAATAGCAAAGTTTTGAAAATACAATCTCGATAACATTTTCAAAGAAAAACCACAAGGTGAAGTCATAAGATAGCAAAATATGCCCAAATTTCAAAAAGTCATATACATTGTGTAGTAGTTTAAATGCAACCAAAACACGCTATATATTCCTGCAACCATGGGTCTAAAAAATTCTGAGCAGAAATAATGTGCCATACCTTTGCATTACTCTGATACGACTGCATTTCGTCCTGCGTCATTAACCAACCCATTCCTCTGGAAGCAAACCAGACTGCACAGCCAATGCTATCATCCAACACTGTAGCCAAGGGTTGAACCAAGTGGCATATTCGAGTTCTTCTTAGTTTTTGCAGTTCTTCCAGAGAAACATTAATTTCAACAAAGTTCCAAATCCGGGAAGGGTTAGCAGCTTGTAGTTCCTCCAGTCCTGCTCTTCCTGTGATTCGATCTGGTACACTAAATTGTTTGTCAGGACTATCGGCAGCTGCAGCAATATTTCTAGAGGATTTTTCAGAAGGTGTTTCACAATGATGTTTCTGTTTTCTCTTTTTGTTACAATTAGTTGATATGGTCTTTTCTTCAGTCATGAAAGCCACATTAAGGAGATCAACTGGTTCATCTAAAGGAATATGACGGTCAGCAAGGGTCGCAATGACCATGGAATCAATACCACCAGAAAACAGGATTGCAACATTTGCTTTCCTAGCATAAGTTTTCAAAACTTCAGTTGGTGCCAGACTGTCATCCCTAGGTAAACATAAGACACGTCTCCTGACCGCGACACTCAGGACATCAATGAATTGCTGAACAACTTTCTTCATGTGCCCATCAGTAAGAAAGACCTCCAGTGTCTCTCTCATAGGTGGGACACTGGAAATGTTATTACAATGAATTTCAAATGGAGATTGTGGCAATGTCATATTTAAAGGAACGACAGGTTCTTTAACATATAGTTTAGCTTCATTCTCTACCACTGATACAAACGTTGGCAAGTTTGCTGAAATTTGGGTCAGGCTATTAACACATTCTTTGATAACATTCTCTCCAGAAATGTATTTCCAAGGATATAATTTCAAAATGACTGAATTGGAAATGGAAGAGAACTTGAGATCAATTCTGAAAATTCCAGATGCTGGAACTTCTTGCCATTGATTGGCCACACCAGATGTCTGACTGCCAACTGAAGAGAGGCAGAAACTCCTGCCCAAATTACTAAAATGCCAAAGCAAGCTACGGCGGCCAAAAAAATCCCTACCAAACCATAAATAATGACTAGATGCTTGATAATATATAAAAGACCAAGGACCCTGGACTTCTGCAAAGAGTGACAAAATATCAGATTCACTCTTACAAGAGGAAAGATAATTTAACATTATCTGAGTATCATTCTCTTCAGCCTCAACCTTTATCCCACTAAAGACTTCTCCATTCCACAGGAACACATTGCCTCTTCCGTCTTCCACAGGCTGGGCAGTCAAAACACCTCTTAAGTGAAGGACATGACCAGAAAATAAACAGTGGTAGTTAGCATTAGACTTTAACAACTGTTTACTACTATCAGGTCCCCGTCGTTTAAGGTTATACAGTAAATCCTCTTTCAAAGTTTTGTGGAAATGATCCACAGAAAAGCTTACAGAACAACAAATGCCACACATTGTTATGTGAAAGCAAGTTGACTATTTCTTGATTTTGGTCTTCTCTGAGTTTTCTATTTCTTGGTATTCTTTTTTCAGCTCATCCAATATATCTGTGGAAGGAGGGGAAAAGAACTATTATGCAAAATAAAAATTGCCAGCAATTCATAGGATGACATATGTCATTTACCAAGAGCAAAACCATCTGAGTATATGCACTGTTAGTGTGAACAACTTACAACAGGCTTTTAATAATAAGCATTTATCTTTTAGGAAAATAGTTTGTTTATTAGATGCTTGTTTTTGCAGTTCATATATATCATCTTATTAAAATCCTACAAGATTTCAGAGGCTTAAAGTAATTCACTGGAAGTCACAAAGGTAGAAAGTAGTAGAACAGTTTTTCATACCTAGATCTGTCTAAAACTCTAAAGATGTATTAATAATTATTGCTTTTGAACACACCTTAAGTTTTTTATTTGATTTTATTTTCACTGTAGACGCATGTTTGGAAGGCTAACTTGACGAAAACCCAACCATTGCATCAATTTTATTTACAGGTATACTACCATCCAATCTTTAGATATATATTAAACATTCAGATATAAACAATGTAATTAGGTACTACCACGAATTTCTATAGAAGGCCTACAAAAGAATTTGTATGTTTGCATATAATATACTAAAAAACTTACTTTTGCTTTCAGAAAGCACTTCTGTTCGGTCTGCAAGAAAGAATATGTTGCTGTTCTGTTGCTGCCTATATACTTTCTGCAAAACATAATTCAGGTTAATATCATGATTTGATCTAAACAGTATCAGCTATCAAAACTTTGAACCCACTGTTGCTTACACTTGAACTTCACTAACATATGTTCAGAACAATACCTTAGCAAATATGGATATATAAGAGTCACCTATTATTTTACCATCTTGAATTTGTTACCATTTACACTGAGGTAAAACTTTTTTCTCTGCATATACAATACCAATTTTCTTTAACAAAAAAAGGCTCCTACTATAACTACAGATTTAATTTGCTTTTCTCAATGAACAATATATTGAGAACACCTTATTAACAAGAAATAATTAAATAAAGATATTTATAACATTACGATATGGGTATAGCATATTACAGTTGGTTAGTTCTCAAGTTTTAGACATTAATGGTGTTACCAACTTTTCACTGTTATAAATTAATGTTGTGGTGAACATCTCTGTAACTAAATCTTTGTGCACTCCAGTGATTCTTTTCTAAGTATCAATTCTTTTAAACAAAACTGTTGCGTCCAAGTATTATAGACTTTTAAGACTTTGATACATTCTGCCAATTTGCCCTCTAGAAAGTTCGTATTAATTGTATCAAGTTTGTCAATTGTTTTAACTTCTAATGTTCTACAAGTAAAATATCAGAAATGTCTAACCTGTCAGTCATCAAATAGTCTTTAACATGCTTTAAAGGGCTCAAAATAATTTCTTCTGGAACTTTAAAATGTAATTTGTGCAGCATAACTACAAATGAAGCAGTAGCTTGCTTGTTTATGAATACATTAATGGAAATATCATTACGTAACCATGTTAAATACTTGGAAGATTTGTGTAAAAAAATTGGAGGGCAAGGGGAAGAAATTTATCCTTTGTTTTTTCCAACAGTTATCCACATTCACTTAAAGGAATAGTTTCTTCTCTTTTCAATATATTTAAAGTTCATTTATTTCAAAAGAAAACACCAAATTTAAGTACTGTAAAATAAATATCATTAGTGATTACAGCTCCAAGACACCATAGTACAATTAGTATCATTTGGTTCATAAGTAATGAGAATTGCATAGGATGGGGAAAAGATATCAACTATGATTAACATATAGATATCTGTATATGAAATATATATGTATAAAATCTGAGATACTTTCACTTTTGCAATTTAACTGAAAAGATGCTGAAATCTTATTTTAATGTCAATATAATATAAATCTTTTATATATAATTCTTATAACTTTAGTATATAATCAGTAAGTTATAATCAAATGTTCCTGCATACTATTCAGAATTACTCTAATAACTCACCCTGTTCTTCTTCAGGTTAGAAAGTTCATCCACAACAATTTTTTGTTCTTTAATCTATTGAAATAAAGAAAAACTTCTTAAATCACAGGTTACCAAAGTATGCTTAGTGAGAGCCCTTTAAAATTAGAGAGATGGGCTAAAAGGAATATACTGTACTGATTGTCCGAACGGGCAGTCTGTGAATATAAAGATTCTTTTTACTGGCAGTCTGTGTGGAGGTGCAGGTGGTGGAAAATTGGAGGAAGAAAGCATCATTAGACTTGTCAAGTTTAGTCCATTGAGTCCAGACAGAGAGGGTTTGATTTTGGAAATGAGCATTCATGCAAGGGCCATAGTTACTAAACAAGGTTTACACCTTTTACTAAAAAAGACAATATGCATGAAAAGTAATAACAGTTTTTCAATGATTCAATTTGTTTTTGTTTTTCTCCTTTTCTAAACAGCAAATGGAATGAGGGTTGGGCTACCCTCACACACCTGATACTAATGCTTTTCATGATTTATGTACTGAATGGCACAGCCAGACATTCTGAACACGCAAGTAGTACTAAATGCCCTATCTGGGTCTGTAAGGGCTATCACTTTCCATCTTTGCTTTATTCCTCTTTGTATTTCAAAGACTAGCTGGCATTGTTGAAGAAGGCTCAACTAAGTGGTAATGAAGTTTCTCTTTTCAGTAACAGTACTTGTTTTGAGAATATGACTATTACATAGTTATCACTAGTGCCTCTAAAAGCAGATTTTATAATCTTTCTCCTGCTTTGCACACCTCAGGCATCAGTATAAGTAGCTTGCTACATAGTAATCAGAGTGCCATGTGTGTGGTTTGAAAATTCACCTCCCACCAGGGTGTACCATTCATTCTGTCTCTCAGTTGGAGTCAGTGTAGTAATTGACTAGATGGAGTTGAATTCCAACATCGAATTTGTACAACCTCCTTGAGACTTATGTTTGAATGGCACATTCCCATTTATTTGAGGAATGGCAGGTACACATTTTACTTTACTTCAAACAAGAAAACGGTGGCGAGATTACAGACTTGCCCAAGGTTGTCACTGTTAGTTTTGAACAGAACCAAAGTAGAATCTAGGACATCTAATACCTGAAAGGCTATAACCATCCCCATCTCCAATTTATATGTATTTTTAAATGTCTGTTTATGGCAGTTAAGACTTACATTATTGGCTCCCACCTCTTTTTTGTAGGGTAGAACTGTTACAATCAGATACATGTTTTAGGATCATTGCTCTGGCTAGAGTGGAGAACAGGTCGGGACGAGGTAAGGAATGGATGAGGGAGACCAGTAAGGAAACCGTTGCAGGGCTCCTGATGGTAGATGAAGGTGGCTGGTTTAGGATGTTTTGCGTGTACAAAGTGATGAAAGGACATACATCGAAAGGAACTTTACAAGTAGAATTGATAGGACTTCATAATGGACGTCAAGGATGGCTGCCAGGTTACTGGCATGGACAAATGGTTGGGAAGTGGTGATATTTTCTGAGATGGAGAATATCTGCAGCCGATTTGGGGTGGGCGGTATTTTCTAAAGTTCAAAGAGTAGAGGAAAAACAACAACAACCAAACCTCCGCCACACTGCCTCCTTGGTCTAACCTCGGGGCAAGTTTCATGGTCTCCCTTTAACTGTAGCTGTCACGTGTTAAGACTAAAAAGAGCAATGCTATTGGGCAAAGCCAAGGCCGGGCCACGCTGCCGCGGTGGAACTTCTCCGGGGACGAGCGGAGCCCTATCCCGAGCCATAGGTCCTTCTCGCCTCGTCCCACACTCACCTTGCTGCTAAGATCCTCTTTGTGCGGGCTCGAGTTCTCTGTAGGGACGAGCGCGGCGCCTTCCTCCAGTCGCGATCCCCCGCTAGGCATCTCCACCCAGGGTGAGATTCCCGGGAAGCTGAGCCCCGAACCCTGCAGCCCCCAGTCTCCGCGCGTGCGCGCCCCCAGCGGCTCCACCTCCTCCTCTCCAGAGTCCTACCAATAGCGGCGCGCACTCACGAGAACGCCTGCGCAATCCGGGTCTGGCGTGGCAGCAGTGGCTCGCGTGCGCACAGTTGCGTCGGAAGCGCGTGAGCAGAACCTGGTTATGAAATCTGAAAGGTTCCGGAGGGGTCCCCTAGCGGATACCGTGTAGAAACGCTTCTGTGGTCATTTTTACCCTTTGGCATCCCGTAAACTGGAGTTGAATGCGCCCCCCAGTGGTAAATGAAAAATAGAGGTGCAGTAGCAATACTACCTACATCAGGGTAAGGTTAGGGAGCGAGGCACAGATTTAAGAGATACATTGTTGG
Organism: Smutsia gigantea; assembly: GCA_032199065.1. NCBI lineage: Eukaryota > Metazoa > Chordata > Mammalia > Pholidota > Manidae > Smutsia > Smutsia gigantea. Next base: position 105,489 of record JAVSCE010022120.1, read on the forward strand.
CGACAGAACTGTTACAGACTTGGTAAAGTTTTTGTTGACTTGTTTTAGGGTTAAAAGATAAAAAAGGATGACCAGTTAAATATGAAGTAAAAACAAAAACTTGGCATTCTTTTAACATATCTCCTGGCTCCATTCCCTAAAACCTTTAGGTTCACTACAGTTGAGCTGGTGGGAACGTAGGAACATGCTTCCCCTGATATATGAGATGTCATTTTAATTAGTGTTTGTAAGTGAAGGTGAGGCTTATCTGTATAGCTGAAGAGACTGAGCTTCCTGGCCATATCAGTCTTTTTTTTGTACCCCACCTTCTACGGCAGTGGCTTAGCAGACTGGGAGCTCTGATTCATGTGTGAATTGACTCTTTGATCCACAGTTATTTCCATACTGAGTGGCTAGAAACACTGCTGATTGGTTTACAGCTGTTCACCCCCTTTTGGGGGGTGCTTATGGCTCTACCTTGTTCTGATGTTACTGTTTATTTACAAGGGCCAGTCAAGATGACACAATATATTAAACAAAGTAGTCATAATCATATCAGTGTGGGGTTAAGCTCTCTTCAAAGTTCTTTCAAGTTTTATCTTACTTTTCATGCTTATCCAGTTGCTTCTATATTCCCCCATCAGCTGCTGCAATTCCTGCATTGTTTGGAGTCACACTTTAGGGCTACATGGCATTATTTGTCTTGCCTGACTGGTTCAGAACTGCACATCTGGAACCCACCATACAACTAGCTACGCTGTTCTTCCTTCTTTCATTTAAGTCCATTGCTGTCATGTATCCTACTTAATACAATAATTTCATGTGTATTAATGCTATGTAGCTCTCTGATGCTACACTCTTAGTATATTTCATTCTATTTAACAACACGTAGTTTACTATTGACCATTTTGTAAAAATAACATGTGTTATTAGTTTGGCTTCCAAAGTTTTGAGTGAATAGTTCTCTCAAGCACTGTTTCTCCTTGCTTTCTCAGTGCACTTCAATACAGATTTGTTTTTAGCCACATGGTTCATCTTTTCTCTCCCAGACGAGGTGTGGAATAGTGCTGTGGTTCCTGGATACTAGTTAACAGGTGGGCGCCCTTCTCATTATACAAAATCTCCTGAAAGTCTTGTTCATATACATGCAGATTTCTCAGTCCTTTCTCCAGATTTACTGAATCAAGTCTTTGGGAATGGATATGGTTGTCTGCTGCATAACACAGTGCTTACCATTTACCCTATAATCAAAAGGCTGGGCTTGAATTTTGGCTTCTACATTTATTAGATGTGTAACTTTGGTTAGGTCATTAACCTCCCAAGCCCCAGTTTCCTAATCTGTAAAATGGGAGTAATAATAGTACCTACCTAAAAGGGTTGCTGTGAAGATTAAATGAGTTAATTTTTGTAGAGTCTTTATAACAATTTCAGGTACATAGTAAGTAGTATCTAAGTGTGTGTTACATAGATAAATCAGACGTTGCCCCAGATGAATTTGACACAAGCAAGGTTTATGAACTTAATGGAATGGAAAGAACCTTGCTTGAAATGCGTGACTGTTTCTCTTTGAAGATAAGTCGTCTCTTTTACTTCTAGTGATTGTCAACAGGGCCGGAGGTACTTTTGGCTTCCACTATAGTTACATGGTCTGTTAACTCTGATGGAGTGGGACTAACTGAGAGTAAATTGGAACAAGATAGGCTGAACCACAGACTCTTCTTAAGAAGCCTAGACTAGCAGGCCAAAGGGTGGCGTCATTAAGCAGACAGCACTGGAAATTGTATGGGGTGGGAATCGGACGGACTCTAGGACCAAATAACAAGGAGGTAAAATCAAGGGAGCAATGATATTGTAATCTAAGTAGGTTATGTGCATCAGGAATTCTGTTAGAAGGTGACAGGACCTGAGATATTGGACCGATGTTTTAAAACACATGGAAATGTGTCCATTTGAGTGAATCAACAGGGACAAAGTCTAATTGGTATATTAGTGATAAATATTTATATATTCAAATAATGTTTTTCTTTATAGAATGCCCTCATTATAATACAGAACTCTTGAACTGGTTATTTTTACTCCACTTCTGATTGTTAGCTGTAATAAAACTTTACAAAGCTGTGAATCAAACTCTGTTCATGGAGACAGTATAACTCTACCTTTGTGTCTTAAATTTGTTTTTCTATGTGAAGCAACCAGCCAGGAAAATGCTGTTTATATTATTATAGTGTAAGCAAGCAAGTTAGTTCAGTTTGCCTGTGCTTGCTTGTAGGTTCTGTTGTTTTAGGGTTAACAGCATTGCTGTGCTGTGGTTATTGACTTGCCCTAGTCAAACAGCACACACAAAAAACAACACACAGGTATGTGTCTGTAGCTCCCAGTGATTTTATAGTGGATGCTGTGTGCAAGGCTGAGATTACATTTTGAATGACCAAAGCCATGCTTACTGTGGGTTTGATGTCATATAGGAGTGGTTTCCACTGCATTGAAGACTGCTTGAGACTTCTTGAAAGAAGGGGCACAGGATGGCTTTTGCAGAAGAAAGGTGTATGTAGGAGGCAGGGAAGATGGAGGAGGTGAAAGAGTATAAAGAAGTTGGGTATTAGAACTTGGGAGATGATTTTGTTCAACCAGAAATTATGATCAAACCTCTGATACTAATATTTGAACTAATTGTGTTTTTATTTAGAATCAAGTAAACAAAGACAAAATACAACTTGGTAGACTTCCCCATAAATATAAAACTATAACTGGGCTTTCTTCTACAAGTTACATGGCACATGGTTAAAAGTGTTTTTAAACAGCTAAAGAAACTTTTATCTAGGCATGAAAATGTCTATCATGAGACTCACAAGACCCTGAACCGTTTTTTCATTTTTTATTCAGTTCAGGAATTCTTCTACTAATAAAATTTTTTCTTAGAAAACAAAATATTTCATGAACTTCTTAAGAATAGTAACATAAATATATCCCTATGATAAATTAATGCTACATATTAAAGTAAGAACTGGAAAGGAGCTGGTGGGAAAGAGTTTCCTTACTGAGAACTTAATGCACCTGAAACCAGTTGTCTAAAGCTGGTGTAATATTTCATACCCCTATTTTAGAGTGATAGGCTCTGCTTCTGAACTCTACTGTATCTGTTTTTTTCTTTACTTTCTATGCCTAACTGTTTTTGATTCTAAATTCATGAATTTTGATTAAAGGGCCTCATCATAAAGTTTATCTGATCCCTACTGATAAACTAAACGAAACCAACAGCATCAACAAAAGTCCTATGGTATTCCATTGTTTCCTCTTCCATGTAGATAGGAAATTATTCAACCCCTCAGGATAAGTAAATTCTAGTCTCAAAATGTGGAATCCTAGCTTATAAATCTGAGATAGTTCTGATTCCCATCCTAATTCGCTAGAGAGTTCTAATTCATTGAGCAAGTCTCAAGAGTCCTGTGCCTCAGCTTACTGTTCTGCAAGATAAGGCAAGTGATTAGCACCTGCATTATAAGAGTGTTCTGAAGCTCCATAAAAGACTCTTAAGCACAGCTGGGATAAAAAGAAGAAACAGAAACTAATGTTGAAACTCCCTTGGATATAGAATACTCAAACAGAAGTTCCTAATAAATTTGCCAGGAATTAGTTTTTAAAGCTCTTCTATAATTGAAGACCCAGTTCATCTCTAAGGATACAGTCTTACATACCATCTAGAAAGACAGTATTTATAATTTATATATATCCCAAACATCGAACATCACAGAAGCAAAGAACCTAAAAGTTAAAATCCATGGCTACCAATTCAACTCATGACTGTAGACTTTTAACTTAACCTCATTTATAGTTTCAGAATAAAAATACCAACAGTACTATCAACATGATTTCTTTCTTCCTTTGGGGACTATCTCACCAAATGTGTACAGTTAAATTACTGAGCTTTAAAGTAATTTCGAATAGTTTCTCTTGATAGATTTTTAGGTAATGCCTTATAAAACTTTAAAGTTCATTATACTTAAGCAAAAATTAAAAGGTTATAAAGTAAGTATACAAAACAAGGTATATTCAGAGCTTAGCTTCTGTTCCTGCTTCCACCCTATTTCCTACCCTCCCTTTATTGACAATCATTTATTTTTCATTTAAAAAATTAAATTTTCACACTTTTTTGTGTACTGTCCTCTGAATTTTGACAAATGCATATATAGTTATACAACCACTTCAATCAAGTATACAAAATTTCCCCTACCCATAAGCTCCCTTTGCTCCCACCCCAGCATCTGGCAACTACTTCTCTGTTTCTTGTCCCTGTAGCTTTGCCTTTCCAGAATGTCATATAAATATAATTATATATAGAAAGTCTTTTGAATCGGGCTTCTTTCACTAAGAAAAGTATATTTAAGATTCATTCATTATTATTGAGTAATATAATAGGTGTGTAGTATCCCACTGTGGTTTAATTAGCATTTCTCAGATTAGTGATGTCACCTTTTTTCCCATGTGTTTGTTATGTGTATATCTTTTTTTGGTAATGTGCCTGTTCAAACTTTTCCTGTTTCACACTGAGTTGTATGTTTTCTTATTTCTGAGTTTTGATTGTTAAATTTTTTTTATTTTGCTGTCATTAATGTACAATTACGTGAACAACATTATGGTTACTAGACTCTCCCTATTATCAAGTCCACACCACATACCCCATTAGAGTCACTGTCCATCAGCATAGTAGGATGTTATAGAATCATTACTTGTCTTCTCTGTGTTATACTGCCTTTCCCGTATCCCCCCACACCACCCCCACCCCGCTACATTATGTATGTTAATCGTAATAGCCCTTTTCCCCCGTATCCCTCGCTACCCACCCCTCTTCCCCAGTCCCTTTCCCTTTGGTAACTGTTAGTTCATCATGGGTTCTGTGAGTGTGCTGCTGTTGTGTTCCTTCAAGTTTTTATTTGTTCTTATACTCTACAGATGAGTGAAATCATTTGATACTTGTCTTTCTCCACCTGGCTTATTTCACTGAGCATAATACCCTCTAGCTCCATCCATGTTGTTGCAAATGGTAGGATTTGTTTTCTTCTTATGGCCGAATAATACTCCATTGTGTATATGTACCATATCTTCTTTATCCATTCATCTACTGATGGACACTTAGGTTGCTTTCATTTCTTGGCTATTGTAAATAGTGGTGCAACAAACATAGGGGTGCATATGTCTTTTTGAAACTGGGCTGGTGCATTCTTAGGGTAAATTCCTAGGAGTTGAATTCCTGAGTCAAATGGTATTTCTATTTTGAGTTTTTTGAGGAACCTTCATACTGCTCTCCACAATTGTTGTACTAGTTTACATTTCCACAGCAGTGTAGGAGGGTTCCCCTTTCTCCACATCCTCGCCAACATTTGTTGTTGTTTGTGTTTTGGATGTTGGCCATCCTAACTGGTGTGAGGGGATATCTCATTGTGGTTTTAATTTGCATTTCTCTGATGATTAGCGATGTGGAGCATCTTTTCATGTGCATGTTGGCCATCTGAATTTCTTGTTTGGAGAACTTTCTGTTCACTTCCTCTGCCCATTTTTGAACTGGCTTATTTGCTTTTTGTTTCTTGAGGTGCGTGAGCTCTTTATATAATTTGGATGTCAACCCCTTATCGGATATGTCATTTATGAATATATTCTCCCATACTGTAGGATGTCTTTTTGTTCTAATGATGGTGTCGTTTCCTGTACAGAAGCTTTTTAGTTTGATATAGTCCCACTTGTTCATTTTTGCTTTTGTTTCCCTTGCCTGGGAGATATTTTCATGAAGAAGTTGCTCATGTTTATGTCCAAGAAATTTTTGCCTATGTTTTCTTCTAAGAGTTTTATGGTTTCATGACTTACATTCAGGTCTTTGATCCATTTTGACTTTACTTTTGTGTATGGGGTTAGACAATAATCCAGTTTCATTTCTTACATGTAGCTGTCCAGTTTTGCAAACACCAGCTGTTGAAGAGGCTATCATTTTCCCATTGTATATCCAGGGCTCCTTTATCATATATTAATTGACCATATATGCTTGGGTTTATATCTGGGCTCTCTAGTCTGTTCCACTGGTCTATGGGCCTGTTTCTATGAAAGTACCAAATTGTCTTAATTACTGTGGCTTTGTAGTAGAGCTTGAAGTCAGGGAGCGTAATTCTCCCTGCTTTATTCTTCCTTCTCAGGATTGCTTTGGCTATTCGGGGTCTTTTGTCATTCCATATGAACTTTAGAACTATTTGCTCCAGTTTATTGAAGAATACTGTTGATATTTTGATGGGGATTGTATTGAATCTGTAGATTGTTTGAGGCAGGATGGCCATTTTGACAATATTAATTCTTCTTACCCAGGAGCATGGGATGAATTTCCATTTATTAGTGTCCTCTTTAATTTCTTTTAAGAGTGACTGGTAGTTTTCAGGGTATAGGTCGTTCACTTCTTGGTTAGGTTTATTCCTAAGTATTTTATTCTTTTAGGTGCAGTTGTGAACGGAACTGTTTTTCTGATTTCTCTTTCTGCTAGTTCATCGTTAGTGTATAGGAATGCAACAGATTTCTGTGTATTAATTTTGTATCCTGCAACTTTGCTGAATTCAGATATTAGATCTAGTAGTTCTGGAGTGGAGTCTTTAGTTTTTTTTTATATACAATATCATGTCATCTGCAAACAGGGACAGTTTGACTTCTTCCTTACCAATCTGGATGCCCTTATTTCTTTGTGTTGTCTGATTGCTGTGGCTAGGACCTCCAGAACTATGTTAAATAAAAGTCGAGAGAGTGGGCATGCTTGTCTTGTTCTTGATCATAAGGGAAAATGTCTCAGCTTCTTGCTATTAAGTATGATGTTGGCTGTGGGTTTGTCATATATGGCCTTTATTAAGTTGTGGTACTTGCCCTATATACCCATTGTTGAGAGTTTTTACTATGAATGGATGTTGAATTTTGTCAAACGCTTTTTTGGCATCTGTGGAGATGATCATGTGGTTTTTGTTCTTCTTTTTGTTGATGTGGTGATGATGTTGATGGATTTTCGAATGTTGTACCATCATTGCATCCCTGGGATGAAGCCCACTTGATCATGATGGATGATCTTTTTGATGTATTTTTGAATTCAGCTTGCTAATATTTTGTTGAGTATTTTTGCATCTATGTTCATCAGGGCTATTGGTCTGTAATTTTCTTTTTTCGTGGTGTCTTTGCATGGTTTTGGTATTAGAGCGATGTTGGCCTTGTAGAATAGGTTTGGGAGTATTCCTTCCTCTTCTACTTTTTGGAAAACTTTAAGGGGGATGTTTATTAGGTCTTAACTGAATGTTTGATAAAATTCAGCAGTGAAACCATCTGGTCCAGGCATTTTCTTATTAGGTAGTTTTTTGATTACCAATTCAATTTCTTTGCTGGAAATTGGTCTATTCAGATTTTCTGTTTCTTCCTGGGTCATCCTTGGAAGGTTGTATTTTTCTAGAAAGTTGTCCATTTCTTCTAGGTTATCCAGTTTGTTAGCACATAATTTTTCATAGTATTCTCTGTAATTCTTTGTATTTCTTTGGTGTCCATAGTGAATTTTCCTTTCTCATTTATGATTCTGTTTATGTGTATAGACTCTTTTTTTTTCTTGATAAGTCTGGCTAGGGGTTTCTCTATTTTGTTTATTTTCTCAAAGAACCAGCTCTTGCTTTCATTGATTCTATTGTTTTATTCTTCTCGATTTTATTTATTTATGCTCTGATCTTTATATGTCCCTCCTTCTGCTGACTTTGGGTCTCATTTGTTTTTCCTTTTCTAGTTTTGTTAATGATGGCTTAGACTGTTCATTGGTGATTGTTCTATATTGCAACATACTTCCCTCTTAGCATAGCTTTTGCTGCGTCCCACAGATTTTGCAGCCGTGTTGAATTATTGTTGTCATTTGTCTCCATATATTGCTTGATCTCTGTTTTTATTTGTCTTGATCCATTGATTATTTAGGAGCATTTTATTAAGCCTCCATGTGTGTGTGGGCTTTTCGTTTTTTTTGTATAATTTATTTCTAGTTTTATTCCTTTGTGATGTGAGAAGCTGGTTTGTACAATTTCAATCTTTTTAAATTTACTGAGGATCAATTCCGGGAAGATGGGGGCATGAGCACGGGGGCAGAAATCTCCTCCCAAAACTATATAAATCTATGAAAATACAGCAAATACAACTACTCCTAAAATAGAGACTAGAATTTACAGCAAAGTGCACAGCCTGCATCTGCAACTGAGATGACTTGGCACCCCGAGAGGCGGGTAAGATACGGAGCCATGTCCCAGCAGGACCCGAGCACTCCCCCACCCCAGTGCACCAGCGGGAGGAGAGGATTCAGAGCCGGGAGGGAGTGGAAGAACAGGCCCATGAAATAACCAGCCCCGGTTATCTGCGCCAGGAGCACTGACACACATTGCGTGGTCCATCGGATATTGGAGAGGCAGAAGGTGCAGGTTTTCTGCTGGGAAAGTGCCCGGGTCGGTGCAGCTGGTGCCCCGGAACCAGAGAAAAGCGCACACTGTTTTTAGCGGTCTTGGAGAGACGGGGAGGCCCAGCAGGGGAACACGATCGCCCTGGCATGCTCAGTCCAGCGGGATGGGAGTCCTGAGGAATCTCAGACCCCTTGGCTGGTGACTGTGAAAAAGTAGCCACACTGAAATGTTACACAGAGAACAACAGCCTCCCATTTTTTCCCGCCCCGGCCAGAGCTACATAGAGTGGCGCGGCCGTGGCTGTGGAATATTGGAGCAACAGTGCCACCTACAGCATGCTTACAAATTCCACTCCATGTGGGAGTTTTTTTCCCCTTTCTTTCTTTCTTTTTATTTCTCTTCCTTCTTTTTTTTTGTTTGCTTTTGTTGGTTTTTTTGTTTTTTTTTAGTCTTAAAGAGCCCAGCTGACATAATTGGCACCTACCAGCGACCACTTCTACTGCCATTAAAAGACAGAGAAATATGGTACAGACAAAGATCACCCAGACCCAGACAACACCTGAGAGGAAAGCTGAAGGGATAGAAATGCACAATCTTCCTGAAAAAGAATTCAGAATAAAAGTCATAACCATGCTGATGGATCTACAGAGAAATATGCAAGAGCTGACGGAGGAAGTGAGGGAAATCAGGAAAGACAATGCAGAAATGAGACAAGCCATCAAAGGGCTTAGCAGCAGACTGGACGAGATGCAAGAGACTGGTAATGGAATAGAAATAAGAGAACAGGAATACAGAGCAGCTGAGGCAGAGAGAGATAAAGGATCTCTAGGAATGAAAGAATATTAAGAGAACTGTGTGACCAATTCAGACGGAACAATATTCGCATTATAGGAGTACCAGAGGAAGAAGAGAGAAAAAGGGATAGAAAGTGCCTTTGAAGAAATAATTGCTGAAAACTTCCCCATGCTGGGGAAGGAAATAGTCTCGCAGACCATGGAAGCCCACAGATCTCCTAACACAAGGGACCCAAGGAAGACAACACCAATACACATAATAATTAAAATGGCAAAGACCAAAGATAAGGATAGAGTATTAAAGGCAGCTAGAGAAAAAAAAAGATCACCTGCAAAGGAAAACCCATCAGACTATCATCAGACTTTTCAACAGAAACCTTACAGGCCAGAAAAGAATGGCATGATATATTTAATGTAATGAAACACAGGGCCTCGAACCAAGAATATTGTATCCAGCACGATTATCATTTAAATATGACAGAGGGATTAAACAATTTCCAGACAAACGAAAGTTGAGAGTTTGCCTCTCATAAACCACCTCTACAGGATATCTTAAAGGGACGTCTGAAGCTAAACAGATGTCACCAGAGAAAATAAAATCATAGCAAAGAAAGCAGACCATCCAAATACTAACTAAAGGCAAAAAATGAAACACCTAGTATATAAAGAATGGAGGAGGAAGAATAATGAGGGAGAGAAATAAAGAAACATCAGACTATGTTTACAATAACTTAACAAGAAAATTAAGTTAGATTGTTAGATAGTAAAGAAGCAACCCTTGAACCTTTGGTAACCACGAATCTAAAGCCAGCAATGGCAATAAGTACATATCTATCAATAATCACCCTAAATGTAAATGGACTGAACGCACCAATCAAAAGACACAGAGTAACAGAATGGATAAAAAAGCAAGACCCATCAATACGCTGCCTACAAGAAACTCACCTCAAACGCAAAGATATACACAGACTAGAAGTGAAAGGATGGAAAAAGATATTTCATGCAAACAAGGAGAAAAAAGCAGGTGTTGCAGTACTTGTATTAGACAAAATAGACTTCAAAACGAAGAAAGTAGCAAGAGATAAAGAAGGACATTACATAATGATAAAGGGGGCAGCCCAACAAGAGGATATAACCATTATAAATATATATGCACCCAACACAGGAGCACCGGTATATGTGAAACAAATACTAACAGAATTAAAAGAGGACATAGACAGCAAGGCATTCATTTTAGGAAACTTCAACACACCACTCGCTCCAAAGGACAGATCAACCAGACAGAGAATAAGTAAAGACACAGAGGCACTGAACAACACACTAGAACAGATGGACCTAACAGACATCTACAGAACTCTGCACCCAAAAGAAAAAGGATACACATTCTTCTCAAGTGCACATGGAACACTTTCCAGAATAGACCACATACTAGGCCACAAAAAGAACTGCAGTAGAGTCAAAAATATTGAAATTCTACCAACCAAATTCTCAGATCATACAGGTATAAAACTAGAATTAAATTTTAGAAAGAAAACACAAAGGCTCACAAATACATGGAGACATAACAACACTCTCCCAGTTAATCAATGGGTTAACAACCAAGTCAAAACAGAAATCAAAGAATATATGGAGACAAATGACAACAACACAAAGCCACAACTTCTGTGGGACGCAGCAAAGGGAGTTTTAAGAGGAAAGTATATTGCAATCCAGGCCTATCTAAAGAAGGAAGAACATTCCCAAATGAATAGTCTAAAGACACAATTACTGAAATTGGGGAAAGAAGAACAAATGAGGCCCAAAGTCACCAGAAGGAGGGACATAATAAAGATTAGAGAAGAAATAAATAAAATTGAGAAGAATAAAACAATAGAAAAAATCAATGAAACCAAGAGCTGGTTCTTTGAAAAAATAAACAAAATAGATAAACCCTTAGCCAGATTTATTAAGAGAAAAAGAGAATCTACACACATAAAGAGAATCAGAAATGAGAAAGGAAAAATCACGATGGACCCCACAGAAATACCAAGAATTATAAGAGAATATTATGAGAATCTATATGCTAAGAAGCTGGAAAACCTAGAAGAAATGAATGACTTCTTAGAAAAATACAACCTTTCAAGACTGACCAAACAAGAAACAGGAAAACTAAATAGACCAATCATGAGCAATGAAATTGAATCAGTAATCAAAAAACTACCCAAGAACAAAACCCCCGGAAGAGATGTATTCACCTCTGAATTTTACCAGACATATAGAGAAGAAATAACACCCATTCTCCTTAAAGTTTTCCCAAAAATAGAGGAGGAGGGAATACTTCCAAACTCATTCTATGAAGCCAGCATCACTCTAATACCAAAACCTGGCAAAGACCTCACAAAAAAGAAAATTACAGACCAATATCCCTGATGAATGTAGATGCAAAAATACTCAACAAAATATTAGCAAACCGAATTAAAAAATACATCAGGAGAATCATACACTATGATCAACTGGATTCATCCCAGGGATGCAAGGATGGTACGTCTGAAAATCCATCAACATCATCCACCACATCAACAAAAAGAAGAACAAAAACCACATGATCATCTCCATAGATGCTGAAAAAGTATTTGACAAAATTCGGCATCCATTCCTGATTAAAACACTCAACAAAATGGGTATAGAGGGCAAGTACCTCAACATCATAAAGGCTATATATGACAAACCCACAGCTAACATCATACTTAACAGCGAGAAGCTGAAAGCTTTTCATCTAAGATTGGGAACAAGACAGGGATGCCCACTCTCTCCACTGTTATTCAACATAGTACTGGAGGTCCCAGCCACGGCAATCAGACAAAACAAAGAAATACAAGGCACCCAGATTGGTAAAGAAGAAGTCAAATTGTCACTATTTGCAGATGACATGATATTGTACATAAAAAATCTAAAGACTCCACTCCAAAACTACTAGAACTAATATCTGAATTCAGCAAACTTGCAGGATACAAAATTAACACACAGAAATCTGTTGCTTTCCTATACACTAATGATGAACTAACAGAAAGAGAAATCAGAAAGCAATTCCATTCACAATTGCATCAAAAAGAATAAAATACATAGGAATAAACCTAACAAGGAAGTGAAAGACCTGTACTCTGAAAACTACAAGACACTCCTAAGAGAAATTAAAGAGGACACTAACAAATGGAAATTCATCCCATGCTCTTGGCTAGGAAGAATAAATATTGTCAAAATGGCTATACTACCTAAAGCAATCTACAGATTTAACACAATCCCTATCAAAATACCAACAGCTTTGTTCAATGAGCTCGAACAAATAATTCTAAAATTCATATGGAACCAGAAAAAAAACCCAAATAGCCAAAGCAATCCTGAGAAGGAGGAATAAAAGGGGGAATTATGCTCCCAGACTTCAAGCTCTACTACAAAGCCACAGTAATCAAGACAATTTCGTATTCGCACAAAAACAGACCCATAGACCAGTGGAACAGAATAGAAAATTCAAATATTAACCCAAACATATACAGTCAACTAATATTTGATAAAGGAGCCTTGGATATACAATGAGGAGATGACAGCCTCTTCAGCAGCTGGTGTTGGAAAAACTGGATAGCTACATGTAAGAGAATGAAACTGGACTACTGTCTAACCCCATACCCAAAAGCCAAATCAAAATGGATCAAAGACCTGGATGTAAGTCATGAAACCATAAAACTCTTAGAAAAAAATATAGGCAAAAATTTCTTAGACATAAACATGAGCGACTTCTTTATGAACATATCTCCCCCAAGCAAGGGAAACAAAAGTAAAAATGAACAAGTGGGACTATATCAAGCTGAAAAACTTCTGTACAGCAAAGGACACCATCAGCAGAAAAAAAAGACATCCTACAGTATGGGAGAATATATTCATAAATGATGTATCCGATAAGGGGTTGACATCCAAAATATATAAAGAACTCACGCACCACAACAAACATAAAGTAAATAATTCAATTAAGAAATGGGCAGAGGACATGAATAGGCACTTCTCCAAAGAAGAAACTCATATGGCCAACAGGCACATGAAAAGATGCTCCACATCACTAATCATCAGAGAAATGCAGATTAAAACCACAATGAGATACCACCTCACACCAGTGAGGATGGCCAACATCCAAAACACAAACAACAAATGTTGGCGAGGATGTGGAGAAAAGGGAACCCTCCTACACTGCTGGTGGGAATACAAATTAGTTCAACCATTGTGGAAAGCAGTATGGAGGTTCCTCCAAAACCCAAAATAGAAATGCCATTTGACCCACAAAATCCACTCCTAAAAATTTACCCTAAGAATGCAGCAGCCCAGTTTGAAAAAGAGAGATGCTCCCCTATGTTTATCGCAGCACTATTTACAATAGCCAAGTAATGGAAGCAACCTAAATGTCCATCAGTAGATGAATGGATACAGAAGATGTGGTACATATACACAATGTAATATTATACAGCCATAAGAAGAGAACAAATCCTACCATTTGCAACAACATGGATGGAGCTAGAGAGTATTATGCTCAGTGAAATAAGCCAAGCCGAAAAAGACAAGTATCAAATGATTTCACTCATCTGTGGAGTATAAGAACAAAGAAAAAAACTGAACTAACAAAACAGCAGCAGACTCACAGAACCCAAGAACGGACTAATAGTTACCAAAGGGAAAGGGACTGGGGAGGATGGGTGGGAAGGGAGGGACAAGGGGGAAAAAGGGACATTACTATTAGCAGATGTAATGTTGGGGGGCACAGGAGGGCTGTTCAACTCAGAGAAGACAAGCAGTGACTCTATAGCATCTCACTACGCTGATGGACAGTGACTGTAATGGGGTTGGTGGGGGGGAACTGATGAAGGGTGTAGTTTAATCACCTTAATATTGCACATTTAATTGTAGATTAATGACATCAAAATAAACTATTAAAAAAATTTACTTAGGCTCTTTTTGTGGCCTAGCATATGATCTATTCTTGAAAATGTTCCACGTGCAGTTGGAAGAACATATATCCTGTTGCTTTTGGATGAAGTGTTCTGTAAATGTTCTTTCGGTCCATCTTTTCTAATACGTTGTTCAGTGCCTCTGTCTCTTTACTTATTTTCTGTCTGGTTGATATGTCCTTTGGAGTGAGTGGTGTGTTGAAGTCTCCTAAAATGAATGCATTGCTTTCTATTTCCCCCTTTCATTCTGTTAGTATTTGTTTCACATATGTAGGTGATCCTGTGTTGGGTGCATAGATATTTATAATAGTTATATCCTCTTGTTGGACTGACCCCTTTATCATTATGTAATGTCCTTCTTTGTCTCTTGTGACTTTATTTGTTTTGAAGTCTATTTTGTCTGATACAAGTACTGCAACTCCTGCTTTTTTCTCCCTATTAGTTTCAAGAAATATTTTTTACCATCTCTTTACTTTCAGTCTGTGTATGTCTTTGGATTTGAAATGAGTCTCTTGTAGGCAGCATATAGATGGGTCTTGTTTTTTTATCCCTTCTTTGACTCTATGTCTTTTGATTGGTGCATTCAGACCATTTACATTTAGGGTGATTATCGATAGGTATGCACTTATTGCCACTGCAGGCTTTAGATTCATGGTTACCAAAGGTTCAAGGGTAATTCCCTCACTATCTAACAGTCTAATTTAACTCACTTCATATGCTGTTACAAACACAATGTAAAGGTTCTTTTTTTCCCTCCTTTTTCTTACTTATCCATTCTATATATGTCAGGTATCATATTCTGTACTCTTTTGTCCATCCCTTGATTGACTTGGGGGTAGTTGATTTGATTTTTCCTCTGCTTAGTAATTAGTTGTTCTACTTTGCTGTGGTTTTATTTCCCCTGGTGACATCTATTTAGCCTTAGGGATACTTCCATCTATAGGAGTCCCTCCAAAATGCACTGTAGGGATGGTTTGTGGGAGGTAAATTCTCTCAGCTTTTCCTTATCTGAAAATTGTTTAATCCCTCCTTCAAATTCAAATGATAACCTTGCCAGGTAGAGTATTCTTGGTTCAAGGCCTTTCTGCTTCATTGCATTAAATATATCATGCCACTCCCTTCTGGCCTGTAAAGTTTCTGTTGAGAAATCTGATGATAGCCTGATGAGTTATCCTTTGAATGTGATCTTTTTTCTTTCTCTAGCTGTTTTTAAAAGTCTGTCTTTATCCTTGATCTTTGCCATTTTAATTATTATATGTCTTGATGTTGTCTTCCTTGGGTCCCTTATGTTGGGAGATCTGTGCACCTCCATGTCTTGACAGACTATCTCCTTCCCCAGACTGGGGAATTTTTCAGCAATTTCCTCCTCAATGACACTTTCTATCCCTTTTTATTTCTCTTCTTCTTCTGGTACCCCTATAATGTGGATATTGTTCCATTTGGATGGGTCACAAAGTTTTCTCAATATTCTTTCATTCTTTGAGATCCTTTTTTTTCTGTGCCTCAGCTTCTTTGTATCCCTCTTCTCTAATTTCTTTCCCATTTACCACCTCTTCTACTACGTCTAATCTGCTTTTAAATTCCTCCATTGTATGTTTCATTTTAGATATGGAATTGCTTACTGATTGAAATCTCAGTCGTAAATTCATCCCTGAGTTCTTGAATATGTTTATGTATCTCCATGAGCATGTTTATAATTTTTATTTTAAACTCTCCTTCAGGAAGATTGGTGAGTTCAGATTCATTTGGCCTTTTTTCTGCGGTTTGTGATATTCTGGTCTGAACCAGGTTCCTTTGACATTCATAATTCTATGTGGTGCCCTTTAGTGCCCAGAAGTTCTAGTGTCTGGAGCTGCACAGCCCCTAGAGTGAGGTTGGGGGTTGTAGGGGAGTGGTGCTGGTGCCTGAGGGCAGGAAAGAGAGCTGTTTCGTGATTCTCAGCTGCAGTGCCTGTCTCCAGTATCAGAGCCAGTGGGCCAAGCACACAGGTGTAAGCCTCTGTGCTTACCATCTTTAGCTGCTGTAGGCAGGGCCTCCCTTCGGCTGGGCTGACACCAGCACAGTGAGTGCTGGTTTGCAAGCAGGTGCCAGCAGGCCAGGAAGAAGGTGCAGCATTCTGTGTGTCACAGTGGGGGCCTCGGAGCTGAGTAGGCAGCCAGGGGGATGGGGTGCCTGAAGCTCCCCAAAGTTCCCAACCTGCTGGGCAGAGTTTACCCTGACAACCTTGTCCACCTATCCCTTCTCTCGTGTAGCAAGCTCCGTGCAAACCTCACCCCTTCAGCAGCCCTCTCGCTGCTAAGAAGCCTGTCACATCCCCCATGTTTCCTTTGTCCCAGAGCGGCCAGATGTGGATTCCCATCTTCCACAAATGGCGGGAGTCTCAGTCTTTCAAGCACTCCACCCGCCCCAGCTCCCCAACCCCAGCAGCCTCCAGAGCACCACGCAATGTAGGCCTGTGGTCCAAAGCAGACCTCCAGGGATGGGTGTTCTGTAGTTCTAGGCTTCTACCCCCTCCCCACTCTGTTTCTCTTCCTCCCGCTGGTGGACTGGGGTGGGGGAAGGGCTCAGGTCCCGCTGGATCAAGGCTTTTGTATGTTACCCTATTTCGTGAGGTCTGCTCTGTTTGTGAGGTCTGTACTCAGTCTGGTGCAGCCTTATTTCCTGTTGCTGTTTTAGGGCTAGTTGTATTAACTATATTTTCACACTATATGTGGATTTGGGAGGAATTCTCTGTCTCACCTCTCACGCAGCCATCTTGAATCCAGGTCGACTGTTCTTTTATATAGATTGAATATAAGTCCTATGTCAAGTATATGATTTGCAAATATTTTCTCCCAGTCCATGGCTTATCGTTTTATTCTTAACAATTTTATTTAAAAATTAGATGTTCTAAATGTAATAAAGTCAAATTTATTCATTTTTTTTCCTAGAACTGTAATAGTTTCATTTTGCATTTAGTCCTATAATCCACATGGAGTTACTTTTTGTAACAGATATGAGGCTTGTGGCTCGAGTTCCATGTTTTTTCATATAGATGTTCTAAAGTTCTAGTACCATTTGTTGAAAACTATCCCTATTTCACTGAATTGCCTAGAACTTTGTGAAAAGTTACTCTTCTTAGGCTAAATTTTTAGTTGTACAATGAAAGGTTCAAAGGGCATGGAAATTTTTTTGGCTCATGTTCATTTGTCAGATTGTAGTTAAATTTTTCTTTGATGATTTTTATTGCTTTTGCCTTTCTATTTCAGTCTTTGCCCATTGGAGCTTGAAACTGTCAATGGATGGAATATGTATACCACATATCACATATATTGATAAATTAGACAAATCAGAGCTTCTTCCACTCTACCTTCCCCCACCCCACAAGTGGTGGCTGTTACACATTATTAACACACCAGTTTTCTGTTTAGGATATAATTTAGAAGTGAAATGAAAAGCTATGTGTACAGATATGTTCAGAGCAGAATTATTAATTGCAAGCAACTGAAAATACTTTAAATTACAGGTCAGGTATCTTGCCAGTGGGTTTCAGCCCCTGGCAAGTTTGCCGTAGATTCAATGTGACCAAAGAAATTGACAGCACAACGTTCTTTGGGGTGAAAGAGTTTATTACCCGGCTTGTTCTCCCAGTGGTTGGTCGAGCACTAGCGTCTCTGCCTCTGCCCAGAGCACTGGGCCGAGCTCTCTATATAGTGCAATAATAGCTTATTGCCTAGACGTGTGGAAGCAAAAGCCTAGCAACAGGCCAGTTACATCATCAGGTGGTTTAAGTTCAGTGAGGATCCTGGCTATAGGAATCCCAACTTCCCCACACTCCACCCCTCCAGAATTTTGGCCTTAGAATCTATACACTTTCAATCTTCCAAAATGGTAGCTGTGCGAGAAAGGTGTAGCACTGTACCCAGATTCCACAACAGCAACAGAGGATAACAACAACTTAGACATAATAACAAAAATTAAGAAACAACAAGATTTTGATACAGGTAACAAAAATTGTAATAATCCTCAAGCCAGAGGAATTTCCCAATCCACAAAGACTTTAGGCGTGATAAGACATGTTTTAATGACACCAACATAGGCAAATCTTGTCCATCAGGTATGATGCATGCAAGAGAGTGGTCCTGTGATAGGACTGTAGCAGGAAGGGGGTCCCTTCCAGGTCTAGTATACCATACTTTTACTCCTTTGCCCATGGGGGTTACTGAAGGGTCTATATATAGTGCTACTGGAGGTGCATGCACTGGCCATAATGATAAAACAAAACTCCCCAGTAAGATGATTCTACCTTCTGGCTATTCAGGATATACTACTGTGACCTTTGGCAGCCACTCTGCTGTTACTCCAGGCATACATAGGAGGCCAGCTTTCAGGCCTTGTCTCAAGGTGCCAGGAGAGCCAGCCATCGCTGGTCCATGTATCTAAAGGTCCAAGCCCACGTCCACTCAATGGAGTCTCTGGGGTTCAGTGCAGTTGGTGCTGGCAGCAAGATATTCTGGTGGCCGAACCTTGGCTTCAGTGATTCTTCCTTGGTTTATACTTGGAGTTGTATAGGGGAGGCTGCCATATGTGTTAACATGTCTATGGGGCTCAGGGCTCCCTTTTGGAGTCTTTTGTTCAAATGCCATAGCACAATCCATAAGGAGACTGACCATCCCTGCAGACTGTTGGTACCTGATTTTAGTCCAGATTTTAACAAGCCATTGTGCCTCTCTATCATGCCTGCTGCGGTAGAATTGTATGGCACATGAAACTTCCATTTGATTCCCAGCTTTTGCACCCATTCTTGCAGTATATGTCCAGTAAAATGGGTGCCCTGATCACTCTCAGTCACCTGTGGTCAGCCATAAGTGGCAAAGAGACACTCCACGCCTCTTTTGGTCATCTTGTGGTCTGCACAACGGGTAGGAAAAGCAACCAGAAGTCCAGTAGCTGTGTCCACACAAGTCATGGCATACTGATATCCTCCTGACACAGATAGAGGTCCAATATAGTCTGTCTGCCACCTGACGAGGGGTATAGGGCCCTTAGCTATTGTCCCATGTTGCTGTGGAACTCGGAGTAAGTCCCTTTTGGAGCACAGGACACACTCCTGCCGGTCTCTACTAACTTCTTCGAAGGTCAAAGGCAAGCCCCACTGACGGGATGCAGCTCACATTGTCTTTTGCCCCAAATGCAACAAATGCTGATGTAGCCATTGGGCTAAATCAGAGGCAGTATTTCCTTCTAACCAATGAATCTGGGCCAATTTATCTATTTCATCATTTCCTGGGGATGCCAGTGGCAAATGACCTGTCACATGGTATACTGTAATTATTTTGGTCTGACCACAGGCCCATAAGTCTTGCCACAATTCTTGCCCCCAAAGGGGTCTGTGACCAACCAGCCAGTTGGCATGGTGCCAGGTTGGCAGCCACAGGGTCAAGCCCCAACAGACAGCCCAGCTGTCAGTGTAGACAACTATAGGGGAGGGCTCCTGGCTGATCACAAGCCACACGGCCCGCAACTCTGCCCATTGTCTGCTCTTCCTCTCACCATCTTCCATCCATATTGTCTCAGTCTTAGGGTGGAAAGCTATAGCCCTCCATTTTGGGGGGTTCCCACTGCAGCAGATGTCTGTGTACCACGCATCTTCAGGTATAGGGGCTTTTCCCTCCCCAAAGGGACTCTCTGCTACTAATGGTTCAAGGGCAAGTTCTTCCTGCTTTTCACTAGTATATGTCACTGGCCCCAAGAAGTGTTGGAGCTCTTCACTCAAGGGGCTACTAGAAAGGGCACTATGCTGCTGTAGGTAAGCACCCCACTTGGCCAGTGTGGGCATTTGTGCCATGCCACTCCTTGGCTTTTGGGTCCAGTCTCGTACCCACCCAAGATGGGGTAGGTGGTTATTACCTTTATCAGGGCCATTCTATTGATGCGTTTTGTAGCCAGCAAGGCATGATACATGGCAGCCAGTTCTTTTTCTATCAAAGCGTATCCTAGCTCTGCCCCTTTTCAGAGTTGTGACCAGAATCCAACGGGTTGGCGAGTTCATTCAAGCCGCTGCCAGAGACCCCAGCCATAACCATCTCCAGTGACATGAATGTCCAGCTCACAGGACCTTGATGGGTCTATCACACTCAAAGCCTGCACGGCCTTGACTGCCCGTTTTGCTAAAGTAAAGGCAGATGCACAAGTCTCATCCCAGTCCCACCTGACGCCCTTTCATACCAACCACCATAAGGCTTCAGAATATGTGCCAAGTGCGAGATAAACACTCTCCAATAGCCTAGAAGACCCAAAAACTCCTGTAGCAATGTTACAGTTGTAGGGGTAGGAAAGGCCTGGACTTTGTAACTGCTGGTATAACTTTAGTCTTACCCAACTAGACAACCCCCAAGAATTTAACAGACAAACCAGGTTCCTGAACTTTGGTGCTGTTCACAGCCCATCCTTTCTCCTGTAAATGTTGCAGCAGTCTAGGTGCTGCAGCTTCTAGATCTGAAAGAGAATCAGACGTGAGCATGATGTCATCAATATAATGGTACAGCTGCACCCTTGGCGGTTTCTCCCATGTAGCCAAGTCCTGGGCTACAAGTTGTTGACAGATGGTGGGGCTGTGGAGGTATCCCTGTGGAAGGACAGTGAAAGTCCATTGCTATCCTTCCCATGTGAAGGCAAACTGTTCCTGACTTCCCTGCTCAATGTCATCGGAAAATAAGGCATTAGCAAGATCCACCACATAATGGTATGTTCCCAGTTCATGGCTGAGGGTATCCATTAAGTCTGCAATAGAGGGGACAGCAGCATGCATAGGGGGTATGACTTTATTCAGTTCTCTGTAATCTAGTCATACGCCAGGAGCCATGTGGCTTTTTTACTGGCCACACTAGGGAATTGAAAGGACTATGGGTAGGCTTTATAATACCCACCTTTTCCAGCTCCTGGAGAGTTTCTCTAATCTCTTTATGCCCTCCAGGAAGTTTGTATTGTTTGGTATTAGTCACCCGCCAAGACACAGGCAAAGCTATGGGTGGGTGCCTAACATGTCCCCTCAGAACTGCCTTTCCCACACTTACTCTCAGTCTGAACTCACCTGCAGTGGTCCTCAACCATAGACCCTGCAGGATATCAATCCCCAGAATATACTCAGGGATAGGAGATATATACACGGTATACTCTTTTGGGGGTAGACACCCTATTTCCAAAGGATTTGGGCTTTTTCCACTCTGATTGCCTTACCCCCATATCCATTTATGATAGTGGGGGTCCCAGGGAACCACTCAGGGTTACCATGAATCAGTGAACATTCAGCCCCAGTGTCCACCAGAGCCAGGACATGTTATATGTTCACTGGGGACCAATGGATAGCTATCTCAACATGTGGTCTCTGGTCCCCCCCTGGTCCCTCAGGGCGGATACCTTGACCTTCCCCTCAGTCAAACCGTGTCCCAAATCACCTTCCTGTGTGGGCTTAAGTGAGGTTGGGTCGCTCTCCAGCAGGAAGTCTTGCAAACACACAGGTTGGACTCGTGGCTCTGTTTCTGATCTCTGCCTCTTTGGTCTTAATGGCTGGAACTGCTGCTCTGGTTTCAGCTGGTGCCATAGCTCTAGTAAGATCCTATTTGACTCCCATCTAATTTCCTTCCATCTGCTCCTGCCCATATTAAATCAACCCACATCCGGGTCCTCGTAACCTTCACGGGGCCCTGTAAAATCTCCTTTTGAGTAACAGATCTTATTTCCTTCTGGGTTCTAATTGCTTTACCCTCTCCTAAGTCTACTACTATATTTGTCACCTTGCTAATGGGATGCCCTATGTGAGGGGAAAGAATGGCCAGTAGAGACCCTAAAAGGGATGTAGGAACCATTCGAAGTACAATATTTCTCATCCCAGTAGTGAAAATCTCTTCATTTGGGCCATAAATCTCTGGGCTATAGATGGCATTTCTTATGCCTAGCTCTCATAGCACCTGTTGGAGTTCAGCATACATCTGCCATCTAACAGGAAAGGATGGTAGATCACCCGGATTGGGCCACACAGCACAAAGTGCAGCCATGAGCCAATCGAGGAGGGAGTGACTCCCTGGGTTCTGATGTGCATTTTGTAATCGCTGCCTCAAGGCAGGCTGCACTGTCAGGGAAGACAGCTTTCCCGTCTCTGATCCCGACAGAGCAATTCCATCCACCCCTAAGTCCCACAGATGCAGGAGCCAAGCTGATATTGACTCCGAGGGCTTCTGCCTAAACCGGGAGCCCAAATCCACCAACTCAGCCTGAGTATAGGGGCGGACCATAGAGCGCTCCAGGACCTGGGGAGGGGGCTGCTCCTCTCCTTGGGGAACCTTCAGCTGCTGGGTCTTTATTTTCTTTACAACCACTGCATATGCTTTCAATACGGGCAGGGGGGGGGGGGGAGCCAGTACCTCTGGCACCAACCCTTAATCCTTCCCCAGCTCCTCCATTTCTGGGGCTGATGGCACCTTTCTCTCGCCTCCCCCAAGGGCCTCCTCTGCTACAGCCTTTATCTTTTCTACTGTGCCTCGCAGCAATGCTACCTCAGTCTTCAGAAGCTCTCTTACCTTCACCTCAATGCTTCACAGCTGACGTTCTCGTGCCACCTCCACCTGTGCTTCCCTCAGGAGTTTGTCTTTTTCCTTGATGGCCTCTTCCACCTTCAGAACACCTGGCAGTGCTGCCATCTCGTTCTGTAAGAAATTTTTTACCCCTTCAATGGCATCTTGCTGCTGGCGTTCTTGAGCTGCATCCTCTCACATTAATGCCATTTCCTTCTTCAGGGAATCCACAGAAGTTGTCAGCTCATGTTCTCATGCCACAATTTCTTGAGTCTCTTCTGTAGACCTTTTTAATACTGTGAGAAGCAGCCAACCCACAGTCCCCACTGCCTCATGGGCACTCTGTTTCTCAAAATACCTACTTACTATACCAAAGGCCATCCCTACAACCTTGGGTGGCACGTTCACTTGCCTCCAGTCCTGGGGTGGAGCCCAGTCCTCTAGGATGCAAGCCACCTCAGACCACATACCCATTGGGGGACAATCCACTGTCTCCCTATTCACAGGGGCGGCCTGCTGAAGCACCCCTCCCATAAGGGCAGTCTGTCGTCTTCCTTAGTCAATGAACCCTGCCAACTTTCACCAATTGTCTTGCCAGTGGGTTTCAGCCCCAGGCAAGTTCGCTGTGGATTCAATGTGACCAAAGAAATTGACAACAAAACGTTCTTTGGGGTGAAAGGGTTTATTACCCAGCTTGGTCTCCCGACAGTAGGTCAAGCACTAGTGTCTCTGCCTCCGCCCAGAGCACTGGGCCGAGCTCTCTATATAGTGCAATAATAGCTTATTGCCTAAAGGTGTGGAAGTGATAGCTTAGAAACAGGCCAGTTACATCATCAGGAGATTTAAGTTCAGTGAGGATCCTGGTTATAGGAACCCCACCTTCCCCACAGTATTACAAACTGTAATAGGGCTGTTACTGGAATATAAAAAGATTTATTTATAAACTTTTTTTGCGATTATTAATGTACAATTACATGAGCAATATTATGGTTACTAGACTCCCCCTATTATCAAGTCCCCACCATATACCCCATTACAGTCACTGTCCATCAGCATAGTAAGATGCTATAGAATCACTACTTCTCTGTGTTGTACAGCCCTCCCTGTATGCCCCCCACCACTAAATTATGTGTGCTAATTGTAATACCCCTTTTTCCCCCTTATCCCTCCCTTCCCACCCATTCCCCACAATCCCTTTCCCTTTGGTAACTGTTAGTCCATTCTTGGGTTCTGTGAGTCTGCTGCTGTTGTGTTCCTTCAGTTTTTGCTTTGTTCTTATACTCCACATATGAGTGAAATCATTTGACACTTGTCTTTCTCTGCCTGGCTTATTTCACTGAGCATAATACCCTCTAGCTCCATCCATGTTGTTGCAAATGGTAGGATTTGTTTTCTTCTTATGGCTGAATAATATTCCATTGTGTATATGTACCACATCTTCTTTATCCATTCATCTACTGATGGACACTTAGGTTGCTTCCATTTCTTGGCTATTGTAAATAGTGCTGCGATAAACATAGGGGTGCATATGTCTTTCAAACTGGGCTGCTGCATTCTTAGGGTAAATTCCTAGGAGTGGAATTCCTGGGTCAAATGATGTTTCTATTTTTAGTTTTTTGAGGAACCTCCATACCAATTCCCACAATGGTTGAACTAATTTACATTCCCACCAGCAGTGTAGGAGGGTTCCCCTTTCTCCACATCCTTGCCAACATTTGTTGTTGTTTGTGTTTTGGATGTTGGCCATCCTAACTGGTGTGAGGTGATATCTCATTGTGGTTTTAATTTGCATTTCTCTGATGATTAGCAATGTGGAGCATCTTTTCATGTGCCTGTTGGCCATCTGAATTTCTTCTCTGAGGAACTTTCTGTTCAGCTCCTCTGCCCATTTTTTAATTGGCTTATTTGCTTTTTGTTTCTTGAGGTATGTGAGCTCTTTATATAATTTTGATGTCAACCCCTTATTGGATATGTCATTTATGAATATATTCTCCCATACTGCAGGATGTCTTTCTGTTCTACTGATGGTGTGCTTTCCTATACAGAAGGTTTTTAGTTTGATATAGTACCACTTGTTCATTTTTGCTTTTGTTTCCCTTGCCCGGGGAGATAAGTTCATGAAGAAGTTGCTCATATTTATGTCCAAGAGATTTTTGCCTATGTTTTCTTTTTCTAGGTGTTTTATGGTTTCATGACTTACATTCAGGTTTTTGATCCATTTTGAGTTTACTTTTGTGTATGGGGTTAAACAATAATCCAGTTTCATTCTCTTACATGTAGTTATCCAGTTTTGCCAACACCAGCTGTTGAAGATGCTATCATTTCCCCATTGTATTTCCATGGCTCCTTTATCATATATTAATTGACCATATATGCTTTGGTTTATATCTGGGCTCTCTAGTCTGTTCCATTGGTCTATGAGTCTGTTTCCTTGCCAATACCAAATTGTCTTGATTACTGTGGCTTTGTAGTAGAGCTTGAAGTCAGGGAGCATAATTCCCCCCACTTTATTCTTCCTTCTGAGGATTTATTTGGCTTTTGGGGTCTTTTGTGGTTCCATATGAATTTTAGAACTATTTGTTCCAGTTCATTGAAGAGTGCTGTTGGTATTTTGATAGGGATTGCATTGAATCTGTAGATTGCTCTAGGCAGGATGGCCATTTTGACAATATTAATTCTTCCTATCCATGAGCATGGGATGTGTTTCCATTTATTGGTATCTTCTTTAATTTGTCTCTTGAGTGTCTTGTAGTTTTTAGAGTATAAGTCTTTCACTTCCTTGGTTAGGTTTATTCCTAGGTATTTTATTCTTTTGGATGCAACTGTGAATGGAATTGTTTTCCTGATTTCTCTTTCTGCTAGTTCACCGTTAGTGTATTGAAAGGCAACATTTCTGTGTATTAATTTTGTATCCCGCAACTTTACTGAATTCAGATATTAGATCTAGTAGTTTTGGAGTGGATTCTTTAGTGTTTTTCATGTACAATATCATGTAATCTGCAAAGAGGGACAGTTTGACTTCTTCCTTACCAATCTGGATGCCTTTTATTTCTTTGTGTTGTCTGATTGCCATGGCTAGGACCTCTAAAACTATGATGAATAAAAGTGTGTAGAGTGGACATCCTTGTCTTGTTCCCAATCTTAAAGGAAAAGCTTTCAGCTTCTCACTGTTAAGTATAATGTTAGCTGTGGGTTTGTCATATATGACCTTTATGATGTTGAGGTACTTGCCCTCTATACCCATTTTGTTTGGAGTTTTTTCATGAATGGATGTTGAATTTTGTCGAATGCTTTTTCAGCATCTATGGAGATGATCATGTGGTTTTTGTCCTTCTTTTTGTTGATGTAGTGGATAATGTTGATGGATTTTTGAATGTTGTACCATCATTGCATCCCAGGGATGAATCCCACTTGATCATGATAGATGATCTTTTTGATGTATTTTCCGTTTGCTAATATTTTTTTGAGTATTTTTGTATCTATGTTCATCAGGGATATTGGTCTGTAATTTTCTTTTTTTGTGGTGTCTTTGCCTGTTTTGGTATTAGTATAATCTTTATTTTCAAGATCTTTGAATTTTTATTTACAATTTTTCTGTTATAACCTATTTTTATTACCAAGTTAAATATTTAAAAATGTAATGTGTACTGTTACTTTTTCTCCTTGGTAACCAAAATATGATGAAACACTTAAGTAACTATTATGATGAAATCTCATTTATCTATTCCAGTGAAATCAGGGACGATTAATACAACTTCATATTTAAAGGTATACGCTATTGGATGAAGAAGCTGTGATGTTATGTATACAATGGAATACTATTCAGCCATAAAGAAAGAATGAAATCTTGCCATTTGCAACACCATAGCTGTACCACGAGGGCACTATGCCAAGCGAACTAAGTCAGACAGAGAAAGACAAACATCATAAGCTTCTCAGTTAAATGTGGAATCTAAAAAAGCAAAACAAAACAAAAACTCAAGCTCATAGATACAGGAAACAGATTGGTTGCAAGAGGCAAGTGATGGAGGGTAGGTGAAATGGGTGAAGGGTGTCAAAGGTACAAATTTCCAGTTATAAACTAAAATTAGTCTTGGGTATGTTGTATACAGCATGGTGACTATAGTTAACAATATTGTATTGTATATTTAAAACTTGCTAAGAGAGAAGATCTTAAAAGTCTTCATCATAAGAAAAAAAATTCTAATATGGGGTGATGGATGTTAAGTAGATTTACTATAGTGATCATTTCACAGTGTATAAAAGTATCAGATCATTATGTTGTACACCTGAAAGTAATATATGTCAAGTATACCTCAAAAAAAACAACAGGCATATGCTTTTATACTTGGCCTTTGAACATAAATATTTGAATAACAAGTTAAATTTATTGGGAACTTAACACTATAGACCAGGCCCTGATTTAAGAATTTTACATATTTTAACTCACTTCATACTTATAACAACAACACTATGAGGGGTAATTGCTATCCTATCACCCCATTTTGCAGATAGAACACAGTAGTGTTGGTTAATTTGCCCAACACTATGTAGTCAGTAAGTAGCAAAGGTTCTATTTGAACCGAGGCATCCTGGCTCTATGATCTACACCCTCAATATGCTATTCTAGGGCTTATCACCTATTGTCTTAGGAATTCAACAAAAACCAGTAGTAAAACCACATGAGGAAAACCTGATTGGAAGAAACTAGGAGCAGTTAAATTATTTCTGGAGGCCATCTCTCTATTCCACTTTACTTCTTACTCCCCTGTATAAGAAGGAAAACATAGTTTTTCACATGGTTTCTGGGAAGTTTGCTGAATTTTCTTGGAACGTTGCCAAGTGTCCAAATGTGATAATTGGTACTGAGAAGTTTACTTAAAAGTGAATATATTTAAAAGGAAAACGGAAAATTTACAGTAAATATTTAAAGAAACAGCTTTGAATCATATTATTTTGAGAAATGAAACCAACACTTATGAAAATAAATTTATATTTTCTTACACTTAATGAAATTCAGGTTATATGACAACTATGCCATAATTTTTAGAATGAACAAAGAATAAATTGTGTTGTTTTACATTGGCACAAGAAAATGAAACAATTTGAGAGCCTGATTAGACATCTTTCATTTTACATTTGATTGACCTGAAATGATCAGAGGGCAGTTTTGCAAAAATATTTAAGTACTTTATACTTATAATATTTTTCTCCAAAATTGGCTCTGAATATTTTGATATTCAAAGCATTCTCTTTGGAATCACTCATTGTAATACATGTGAGCCTTGCTTATTTTCTCTGTTGTCAAAGGTTTTTCCAGTGATCCATAAAACATCACTTTGCAGCTTTGCAACATTAGTTATATCACTTTGCAATTCATTTTCATTTTGTATATTTACACTGGATGTTTCCAGCAACACAATTTCTGTGGGACCTCAGATAATAAATCACAAATAACACATATACCTTTTTCTTTTTTTTTCCTGTCAAACTACAGAAGCAAAATTATATTTTGGCAAAATTCAAATGTCATGGAAGAGTACAAAGGAAAAAAGCTATTCATCTTCTTTTCCTTCCCCAACCTGGGTATTTAAACTTGTTTATTTTCAAACTAGGAACACCGAAATGGTATGGTTTAGAAATTAAAATTAAGAGGTAAAAAAGAAGAACAAAACCAAAAACAAATAGAGATATTTAAGGAAGATAAAATCTAAAATTGAGAAACATTTTAAAAAATGAATAAAAACAGTAATAAAATAAAAACCTGGGTTCTTGGAAAAGATTAATAAACCTGATTAAGGAAAAGGAAAAAAATTAAAAGACACACATTTAGAAATGAGAAAGGGGACATGAACATAGTTATGAAAGAAATAATAGAAAACTGTTAAGTTAATATTACATGTAATAAAATGGCAAATAAATTTGAAAATCTAGAGAAAACTATTTCTGGAAAAATATAAATGAACAAAATGACCCAAGAAAAGGAAGAGAACAGGAAAAGACTAGAAAATACAGAAGAAATGGAAAAGATGGTTGAAGAAATATTATCTAAAAAGGCAGTAGGCCTTAATTATTTTTAGTACTGACTTCTTTCTAATTTACAAAGAATGGACGATTCCTGTATTTGAAGTAGTCTGATTCATAAAAAAAAATTGTGGGGTAACTCCTAATTTATGAAGCTAGCATGGTTTAAATACCAAAACCTTATAAAATAAATGCCTCCACCTCAAACTTATGAGGATAGATGCAAATATTTAACTAAAATATTAACAAAGTGAGTCCATCACCAAACTGGAAGAAGACCATAGTATAATGTATTCCAAGGTTACAACAATGGGTTTCCTTGTTGATGATCTAAATGACAGACAGATAAAGCTAAGCTGTTAATAGAAAAAGGGAATTAAGCAATAGTGTCCAAGGGTTTAAAGCAAGTAATTGACATATTTCCCTTAATATACTCACAACCAAGAACTACTCTGGGATAAAGTGCAATTACTCTAAATTCACCAAGGAAATTTTTAAGAATTGCCTATAGTAAAAAAATAATATTTACTATTTAGTAATAAATGAGCATTTACAAGTCACAAGACCATACCATAATATCAATAGATGTTAAAACCTGGCCCTTTAAGAATATAATAGTACACTCCAGGTATTACATTTCAACTTTAAGGTTTAACTAAATTATTACCAAAAGAAATAAGACTACTTTGGGAAAAATTTTGGGAATAGTTTTAATGTATAGTCCTTAAAGTCACAATTAAGTTTTTATTGAAAAATATTTGCATTTTAGGGAATTTTTAACAGCTTCTTTTTATATTGATCAAATATTCATTTTAGAGTTTGAAAATTAAGAAAGCATGCCCCCACAGATATAGTTGTATTGAAGTTAATTATGAATATGAGAAAAACACAATAAAAGTAATTTTGGTTTTCATTTAGACTTGAAAGGATGTCCTCAGACATCAAAGTGATAAAACTTAAGCCCTCCAATCACTACTGCCTAACATGATTCCTGGCACTTAAGAGGCATTCAAATATTTGTTGAATTCAACTGAAATCAGTTTTGTAGCCATCAAAAAACCATTTCACAATTTTGTTCGCTGAACTGTCCTATAAAAAATCAATGGACAAATAGTTCTGGGTCCCAGTATCATCTCTGTACTAATAAGCTATGGGACCTTGGACAAGATCACTAAATTCTTTGGCCTTATTGAACTATGACCAGTAAACCCTCAGCATGGGCCCTCTAGAACATGTGATCCACATCTTTGGGTATGAATGCTTTTATCTATGAATGCTGGGTGAGCTTAGGAACTTAAATAATAAAGGCCTGAAATTGTAGCCAACCAACCAACAAGCTTACATATGACTGGCACTGTTATTCTAGAACAGTTCTGTTCCCTAGAATGTGACTCATGTATTTAATATAAAATTTTCTAATAGCCATATCAGAAACACCAAACAAAAATAAAGTAAAATTAATTTTAATACTATATTTTATTTAACTCAGTATACCTAAAACATTATCATTTCACCATGTAATCAATATAAACATTATTAATGAGCTATTTTACTTTTTTTTCACACTGTCTTCAAAATTCATTCTATATTTTATAACACATCTCAATTAAGATTTGGCCCATTTCAAAGGCTCAGTTGTCCCATGTGCCTAGTGGCTAACTATATTGGTCAGTGCAGCTTTAGGCCTGCTGGCGTAATAAAATAATACAAAAGAGTGTCTGCCATTATTGTGTGAAGGTTGACATGGTGGCCAAATAAATTTTAAGATGGTTTTCAGGCATATCAGTGGAACGTCGAGAAAGCTTACCTCTCCTGATTTGTGAATTGGATAAGTTGATCTACAAGGGCTCTTCCATTTCTGATGTTAATGCTGTGGCTCTGTTGAAGTGCCTCGCATAGAGGAGCCACTTACTGTTGCTGTATGTGGTGTGTAGACTACAAGTGTATGCCTTGTCTCATTCCATAAAAGCTTTGAGGCAGAAACTATCTGTGGAAAGAAAAAAAAATGAAAAAAAAAGGGAAAGAAAGAAGGGAATGAGGATTAAAGGAATGAAGAGAGAGAGAGAGAGAGGGAAGAAGTAGGAGAAGAAAAAGAAAGGAAGGGAACAAGGAGAGAGGATAAATGGAGAAGAGTCAAGTCTCAGAAATGTCAATCTCCATTAGGTTTATTGGTAATTATTTCTGGTATCAAATGAACTTTCAAAAAGAAGGCTTACCTGTTGGGTGCAGTGCTCTTTTAAGCTACAAAGTACATTTTCAGGCAGACCATGTCCCGAGAACCCCTTAGACTGTGGACTTATTTACATGTGCCATAGGCCTAACAGACCTTGGGCTCTGTGATCAGCCTTGTGAATTGTAAAGTTCATGTCACCATGAGAATGACGAAGCACAGATCTGCAATTTGCTCCCTGGATTTTCATGTTCAGTGACATTTAAAAGGGTGTGATATTGATGTAAGTATATTTCAACTTGTAAATCTT
Organism: Smutsia gigantea; assembly: GCA_032199065.1. Lineage (NCBI taxonomy): Eukaryota > Metazoa > Chordata > Mammalia > Pholidota > Manidae > Smutsia > Smutsia gigantea. Next base: position 136,726 of record JAVSCE010022120.1, read on the forward strand.
ATTTTTAAGATTTAAGTAGCATCTCTTAGTAACTTAAGACATACCCTCAGTTGATGCCTGCTTTATTAGAGTGAAGTTAGGCAAATCTGCTTTTAGATGAATTTCTAGTTTGGGGTTGAACTGGGAGATAAACCTCCAGAGAATAGAAAAGAGAAGGGTATACCTACTATGACCAATAAGAGGAGTTTTCAGGGTATCTTTCATGGCAGTTGAACTAAAATCCAGGCCATACACAGTTGCATTTGTTGGCCTGGGAGTCACTTGAATGCAGTGACCCTAGCACCTACCATAGTTCCCTGACACATAGTAAATTACCTCATCTACTTCTGGTGACATCTATTATCATCTAGATGCTCACAGTTCTCAAATGTGTAACTTCACTCCAGGTCTTTCTTGTGTGTTCCAGACCCATTTTAATCAAGACCTCCACTTGGCTGACTAACTGTTTCACACTCACTGTGTCCCAGACCGAACTCATGTTTCTCACTGAACTTGCTCCTTCGCCAGATTTCCTTATCTCAGTAAATGGTGTGGCCATCCACCCAGTTACAGAAGCCTGAAATCTTGCCTCATTTAAGTTTCCCCACCTCCAACAGCCCATCAATCACCAAGCCCTTCTGACTGTCCTCAGAGGGTTATCTTGCATCTATTCACCTTTCTTCATCTCTGCTCTCACCACTTCATAGTCCATCACAGTTGCCCTGTCTACTGTGGCAGCCTGTTCTCCCTGTACCCACCCAGACATCTCTGCACTCCAAGCACAGTGAGGATGTTAAAATGTGTACCTCAGATCACTTCAGCATCCTGCTTAAAATATTCAGGGCTCTTGAATTCTAACTCTCTTACTTGGGTATTTTACTAACTCCTTTATTTATTCTAAATCTTATTCCTCCTTCCCCCTTCCCTTACTAGTTCAGTCTTTTTGGTCTTCTTTCTGTTCCTAGTATACTCTAAGCTCCTTCCACTTCAGTTTCTTCCAACTTGCTGTTCACCCTGCCCCCAACACATACAACTTCACTTCATTTATCAGGTTTTACCTTAACTCTCACTTCCCCCTACAAACCTTTCCTGCCTCTTTATGCATTCTTGTAGCTCTCTGTATGCCATTGTGATCCTAATCATATTTGTGGCATTTACACAATGTTTATCTTTCTACCTGGGCTTGGACTGTGTTTCTTATACTCTGCTGTATCCCTAGTAACTAGCACAGGGGCTGATTGATATAGCAGGCACTCAACAATGAATATTACCTGAAACACTGAAGGAATGGGTAGATAGATCCCTGTCTTTTATTTAATTAGCAAGTGGGTCATTGCTATTCACATGTCTTGGCCTACTGATTTTAAAAGACTTTATTATACTCCTGAATATTTTTGCATGGAAGTAATATCTCATAAGAGTATTTTAGAATTATTGTCTCTTTCCTTCATGAACATCAAACACCCAATGAAAATGTTATTGAAAAAAAGTAGAATAAGAAAAAGGGTATATATGTTTTTACATATGGCATGAAGTGAATCTCTAGAGTTGAAAAAAGAATTAAAAAATGGCAGTTATTAAATAAAAATTATTTCAAAGCTAAAAGCATCTTAAAAACCACTCAATTAACTTCATTTTCACCTCAGCTATACAACACAACAACTTGGATCAATTAAATTAGAATCTCTGGGGATGGTATGTTCTAAAACTCATGAAGTGATTCTAATTGTATCTATGAAAGAGAACTACTGATCTGGCCCAACCTTTCCTTCTTCTATAAAAGAAAAATTCAAGCTCAGAGCTCTTAACTGACTTGTTCAAGGTCATACAAGTAGTTTCTATATTAGTGGTCCATTTAGTGGGACATACTTCCTTATACTAATAGCTAGGAAAATAGAAATTGATAAGGAATAATGCTGCTAAGCCCATGAAATCAATGATTTTTTTCTCCAGGATACCTAATTTCTGATTGACAATTGAACCTGAACAACTCATCAGATCAGCTGATAAAATATTACCCAGTAGCTTAGATCAGTTTTTTCTCAACTCAGCTGATTCTAAGAATCACCTGGGATGCTTGTTAAGCATTCCAGTTCTTAGGCCCATATCTTGTATATTCTGATGCCATAGATCTGGAGAAGGGCTCAGGAACTGTAATGTTTCATAAACACTCAAGTGATCTTATTGTCAGTTATGTTTGGGAATCATGGGCTTAGATGCTGTCATAATTTCCATTTCCAGAGATGCCTGTAAAGAGGCCATAAAGAGCTGGCTTCAGCATGATAATTCGGGTTTACTCCCAAGGAAGAAGGTCAGTGTTAAGGCCCATGATGGAGAAGTAAGTCAGGGTGTGCTGATAAGAAAAGGAGACCAAGAGCCTTGAAAGCTTAAGGGCCAACAGAGGGCCCAGGCTTGAAATGAGTTGGCACAAAGCTTAAGTATGCTGGCAGCAGTATTGCCAGATAGCAGTGAACTATATGAGGTGACCTCATACGGGGTGGAGCCCCAGATATAAAGATAAGATCAGGCTGCACATTTATGTGAAGCGCTGCCTCTGTTTCTAGAGCAGCAGGAGGCTCCCAAAGAGTCAGTTTTTAAGGACTCATTAAGAACCTTCTCTGAGCACAGCTCATAAGTGTGAGATACGGTAATTTACTGTACAACAGCATGCAATAGAATTATAATCCATTTGGGCAAACATAAAATTCACAGAGAGTTAAATTAAGGTGCTATGTGGTATAGATAGACTGTTGGGGCTGTGAACACCTTTAAACAGAAAAGTCTTGATGAAGCTACAATGGCCAGAGAATGCTTCTTCTTGGGGGTGCTTCAGCCTGAGCTGCACCTACAAGAGTGGCCAGGATTTGGACTGAGAAGCAGAGATGAAGGAGAGCATAGCCAAACGTGGAAGCCACCGGATGAGGGGCGCAGATAAGCAAGGGTTCCCTTCAGCCAGCTGGTAGGATAGTGAGGAGTTTGGCTGGGATGGGGGGCTAGAGAGACAGCATTCAAGGGTCTTGAAAGCCAGTGAAGTTTAAACTTGATGCTTAAGAAAATAAAGATTAATATGTGCTTTTCTAGTGGGGCAATTACTTGGTGAAGTTAATTACTGCCAAAGATTGGTCTGGCAGCAGGATGCTGAATGAACTGGATTGTGGCTCAGGGAGGACCACTGAGGCATTGGGACATGAGCTCTAGTGAGGGCAAGGGATAAGATGGAGTTCATAGAAACAAAAAGGAGAAGCTGAGTGGAAGAACAATATTAATTGGAGAGGGACTCAGTAGAAATGCTGAGGGAGAGAGAGGAATTAAAGATGGAGCCTTATATATTTTTAGTTCCATTTGTGTGTTTTTAGAATAATGCCATTTTTGCTTGTTTACCCATTTCCGGTAGGATTTACCAAAACCCCTTTGCTCTGCATAGACATGCTCAAGGATTACAGCATGAGATGAGGATTCCTGAGACCATCTCATGACTCTGTAGAGGTGAGGTTTGGCTTCACTGTCATCCTCTGAAGGTCCTCCTGTGAACCTACAGGTAGTGACTTCGTGGGTGAGAAGCCGAGGGAGAGGCATGAAGACAAGCATCAACTATATCAGGGAGGGCTAATGAACACACAGTCTAGGCCATGGAGTCAGCTGAACCTGTGCAGTTTGGGTCACCTTGGGCAAGTTGGTAACATCTTTGAGTTGTCATATCCTTACCTGTAAAATAGAGATCATGTCATCAGCATACTAGCTTGTCTGAGTATGTCTAGGAATCAGTAAAATATTTGCAAAGAGCTCAGGTTATTGTACTGGCTCTCAACCAGGGCTGACTTTGCTCCCCAGTCATGACTGGGGATATGGTACTGGCATTGGTTGGGTAAAGACCAGGCGATGTGCTCACCATCTTAGAGTCACAGACAAACACCGCCCCTGCCCCCAGAGAATTATCTGCCCCAAGTGCCAATCACACTAAGATCGAGTGACCCTGATGTAATGCGTGACATAGAGTAGGCACTCAAAAATAGCTATGATATTTAGATTACTTAAAACGTGTAAGACTGTACTAAGTGTGTAGTATGTATTTTCTACTTTAATCCTTTCAAACATCCTATGGAAGGTGGTTACTCCTATTAGGCCCACTTACAGGTGAAGAGACTGGGAGTCTGAAAAGTTAAGTAATTCTCCCATGGACAAACAGCTGGTGCATAGATTCAGAGAAACAGTCTGATTCTAGAGAGCTGTTTTTTTTTAAACCACTAATGTTACCTTGTTAATCCAATAAATGATAGATATTATGTTGTTATTACTGTTATGTAAAGGCAATGCAAAATTTTTAATTCATCCATGAAGTCAACAAATTGAGTGGCTATGAGCCAGGTCTGTTGTAAGTACACAGCTAACTATTAAAGCAATGAGCAAGTCTGGCTTTACATTAATTGTTAAGTTAAGCCTCTTGTCTCTTTCCCTATTCTGAAAATGGACAGGCCCATTTTCAGAATAGGGAAAGAGACAGGCCCAACCAAAGACCTATGATGATGATTCGGTGCAGCTATTATTCCACTTTAAGATCTCTGAATGGCGGCCACAGCGGTGATAGCAGTACTGGGCGGAGCAAGAGCATAGTCTCTGCCTCCCGGACTGTCGCCCAAATGCTGCTATGTTACAAATAAGAACTGTACACTTCTGTTGATTTCCAATCTAGGCTGCAATTTCAGTGGCATTTGGAGTTGAAAGTACTGGGAACTTCTGCAATCTGGGCAATAATCTGAAATGGCTAAGCCAGTTATACTAATTTAGAAAATAAAGTCTTTGTATTTTCAGCACTTTCATTTGGCATTAACAAATGGAGTTTTAGGATTTCACTATTTTCAGGATCTCTAAATCTAGCTTGCTTTGATTATCTGTTAGGAAATCTCCATCTTGATTTTTATATTCATAATAATACTTAGAATAAGGTATTCACCTAAATTCATTAAATTTCAATTTGTAAAGAGTTTTCATGTAAGTAATTAAAAGATTAGTCTTAAAGCACTTAATACTCATGGGTATTATACTAGGTACTTTAGAAGAATGAAGAAAATAACAAAACTCTTAAAACACTTAAACCTAGGTGAAGAGACAAAATATGAACAAACAGCTATTGGAGAACAATTGCAAAGCAATTCACTACCATATGCAGAATAAAATAAAGGTAACATGCAAAAGTGATAAAAAAGAGAAAATGAATTGGGTTCCTGGGATCCAGGTATGTGGATAATGGCTTCATGGTATGAACATAAGACTCACCAAGTGGTGGGTGATTACAGGCTGGATGACGGGCAAAGCACACAGTGGTTAGGGCTCAGATGGTAGTCAGATAGCCTGGGACCAGATCCTGGCTCAGTGCTTACTAGATGTGTAATCACTTAATATTGGGCAAGTGATTTCCAGCTCTTACACTTCAGTTTTCTTATCTGTAAAGTGGGGATAGTCATAACAGCTATTTCATTAGGTTGTTATAAGTATTAAATTACAATTGGCTTAAGTGCTTGAAATCCAGGCTGACTCCAAAACTTGAGCTATAAACCCCCAAGTTACAGCAGCCTAGAATTGTCATTATATTGTGGTTGTTGTTATTACAATAGCATGTGAAACACAGTGAATCACAGAGACACTAAAGATAGGAGACCATCTGAGGTTTTTAGAGAAATCTTGGCATAAATGATAAGGACCTGCATTAAAGTAGTGGCTTTAAAAATAGACATTAAAGAGAATAAATGGAGCAAAGGATCAAATTCAAAAGATATTACATTATATGAATCCAGAGGGTAGTATAATGGGGCTGAGATATAAGCAGTGAAATGTAAGATAACAGAATTGTGAGCTCAGATGCTCAAAAGATTGGGTGATGCCATTGAAAATAATGCAGAAGTTCCCATTTTATGATGGGAAAATGACAAGTCCGGTTTTTGAAATGTTAGATTTTGTATGTCGAAGGGAAATCTAAGTGACTATCACCTCTAGATGATCAGAATATAGTCAATAAGAAGACAGAGACAGAAAAAATATTTGCCTTTGTACTACATTGCTATTATATCATTGGAATGAATGCTAGAGCAGGTAAGGTTGAAGTATTGCTACCCTCATCAGATTCTTGACTAGTTGCCCTTAGATGTCATCATTTAGAGTACTTTCACATTTTCTGATTCTGCTTTGATCCATTTCCTTATCTCTAAACTACTCTAGTCCTGTATACACTGCTAAGATGTTTCAAAGGTTGGTAATCTTGTTGCTAAGTAGCCAAGTGATTCTTTCTAAGGTCATCATCCATTTTATCAGTAATAGTACTTTAATTAATGCTTATTAATAGTTCATCCAAATGTTTCTAAGACTGAGTATGATAATTGTTATCACATAATTGTTTTAGCAGAGTTTGAATTGCTAATGATCAAACGTGGGACATGAAAACCCAGCCCTTCCCTTTTCCTTGAGATTGACATTTCCCTCAGTTCAGAGTACAACATTTAACAATCACTTTTAGAAGTTGTACATTCCTAGCAGTTGAGTAGGGAAGCAGTTGTGTCTACATATCTATGCAGCTCATCATGACTTTCAATGTCATTATTGTAACTTGTCAAAAAACAGAGTTTCTTGAGGTAAGAGAGTTAGGTCAGAGATCCTCATCTCAGCACTATTGATATTTAGGGCCAGATAATTCTTTGTTGTGGGGGATGTCCTGTGTTTGCAGGGTGTTTAACAGCATCCTTGACCTCTACCCACTGGGTGCCAGTAGCCAAACTGTGACAACAGAAAATGACTCCAGACATTGCCAAATGTCCCCAGTTAAAAATCACTTAAATTCTTCCATTTAGCTATTCATATTGCTAATTTTGAATGTATTTTAAATCTTTAGTGCCATGTGAAATAGGTCACATTATATATTCTACCTCTAAGGGTTTCAGAAATCCTTGCTTCTTAGATAATGATGTGCTTAGTTTAGATTTGTATGCTTTTAGAATGTGAGCCACATTATTCAATATGCAAAAGTTATATGGGAAAAAAGTACACCAGAGGCTTGTTTTTTTGTCTTCTAATAGTATGTTGCTGAATGTTTGGAAGCAAAGATTTAAAATCTAGTCAACATTCACTCAACTGAGACTTATTAAGTAACTATTACATGCCTGGCACTGTTGCTATCCACCAAGGGTACAGAGATGAATTAAATGGTCTCTAACCTCAAAGAACTCTCAGTCAAATGGAAAAGCTGGACATGGAAATAGTTACATCATAAGATGATAAATATTTTAGCTGAGGAATGTAAAAGATAATATGGGAGCTCAGAGGAAAGGAATCAGGGAAGGCTTTTCAGAGGAACAAAACCAGAACAGCTTAAAATAAGCAGGAATTTGCCAGACACGAGAGAAGAACAAGAACTTTAGGCAATAGGGAGAGCCACTGCAGAAGCTCGGAGATTCAGCTTTCAGGGAATGCTAAGCATGTCTGTGGGACTGGGACTGGGGAGGTGTGCGGTGGGGCAAGAGAAGAGCCTGGGAAAGTGGGGCCTAGCTGCTACAGGCCTTGAATGCCTGGTTCAGATCTCTGAACTTTTTCCTGTTGGCCATGAGAAGCCCTTGAAAGATTTATAAGGTAGGAATAACCCTATTTGGTTCAGGGATTATCTAGCCAATATTGAGATATGTATTTTATAATTGCATTTATTGTGAGTTATTTGTGCATGGGCATCTCTTTGGTTAAAAAACTTATGGCTTATAATGAAAAGTCCTTGTGCAACATGTGGGGGTAAAAAGGCCAAAAAAAGACCTCAAGGAAACTTACATTACTAGGGAAGAAATCCTGGTATGTCATTAAGTCTGTGCATAGTGAGGAGGCGTCAGACAAGAAGGACTGATTACTTTTAACTGAGGGAGTCAGGGAACCTGGAAAGGTATCACAGGACTTTGACACCATCTGCCAGATGGACAAAAGCTCAGTGATACAACCTGGTAGGTGTGCTCACTCTAAGGACAGAAAATTTACTCTGACCTAGGAAGAGTTACACTTCATATTTTTGTTTTCATAAAATAAGTATCACTTCAATTTAAAAGTTTAGACTATGTGGGTAAATTTAGAGGCTCATTCATACCTTTACTTAAGTGTAAGTTTTTCATTGAGGATTTCCCTATACATCCTTTCCTTTGTTTCATTTTTTCATGTTTACTGTATAACAGATTACTCTGTGTATTTTATGAATTTTGTTTATTATCTTCTTCCTGTATAATGTAAACACCATGTAGCAGGGATTTATGTCTATTTTGTTCACTGTTATGTCCCTAGTGCCTAGTAAAGGGATTGGCATACAGTAGATCTCAATAAATGTTGAATAAATGAGTATAATTTTTGTAAGTACTTGTGTTGGATTACTTAGAACTCAGCTAAGTATACTATATCATTACCTATTAATGAATTTTTATATTTAAAACACAGTTAAATACTCTTGGAAATGGCATTATTTCCTTCAGTTTTATTCCATATTTTCCAAAGGAAGTGAATTATTTCATTTTCTTTCTTGTCTTGATTCATACTTAAATTCAAAATTCATGAATAATTTTATAGTGACTGGCTGAAATAGTATATATTTTTTATTGAATCTGTAAAAACCATTTTAGAAAATTCAAGGCTAATAAATTACTTTTAAGTATATACTTTTAGTATCTATAAATATTCAATCCCAGTAACAAGATTTGACTTCCTGTAACTCAAAAGGTATTGAATCACTTTGAGAACAGATGCAGGGCTAACATACGTTTACTTTAACTCAGTGGAAATCCTTAGTATATTTCTTTTATCTCCCCCCAACTTCTCTCCCTCCACTCTTTCTTTGCTACATTGCAGTGGAATAGTATTTAAGTTAGGGATTCGGAGCAGCAGAAATTTATTCTAGCTACAAAAGGGGATGAATTAAAGCCAAATTGACTTCAGTATCTGTCTGTGCTTCAAACTGAGAGAATATACTGATTGGTATCGTAGGGGAAGATGTTGGCCCTGATTCGCTTTGCGGTTAGGGAGGAGACGTCCTGTCGCACCCGGGAGCCATCTTTCCTGTGGGGACTGCAGCGGCAGCGGTTGTGTGTGCCCAGGAGGGGTGGGCAGAGAGAGTGGGAAGGAACCAGCTATACAGATACCACTAAAGTGCCTACAGTAGTGAGCGCTCAGCTTGAATAGACCATGTTTTTTATTTTCCTAGAAACATTAGAAACATTTAAAAAGGTCATTAAGATTATCAGGTAAAGTTTTTCTTTTATTCTGAAGTTGATCTCCTGTTCAATCTTTTTGCCATCCTTAGTATTTCTGTCTAGCCTATATAGCATGATCTTATTTGTGAAAACTAAATTTCAGGACTTTTTCTTTTCCTTCCCTCTTCTTTTCCCTTCCCATCCCTTCCCTTCCCATTCCATCCCTTTGTATCTGTTCCCTTCCCTTCCCTTTCCTTTTTCTTTTCATTTCTTTCTTTTTCTCCTTCTTCTTTTGGCTGAGATCCCTGTTTAGGAAAAAGAAAGATAATATTTTGTTTTTCACTTGATATCTAAGAAAAAGTCTAGATTTAAATCAAAAGTTGCTTTCATTATTTTCTCTTAAAGATCAGCAAACTTATCAAATAGTTTAAATCATGAGAACCAGAGTCAGATAGTTCCCTGCTGTTTCAGAATGCATTTTGAAATTCTGTTTTATTCAGTTTATTTTCACTTTTTTTCTATTTCTGTCTCTTCTTCCCTGCCTGCACGCCTTGATGATGTTGTTTAGCAGTTCGTGTTCCATGTTAGTATTTTGATTCCTTTTCAAGTTAAAAACACAACAACAAAATAAACAATTAGGAGTAACATGGACAATTCCCTGAAGGGAACAGTGAGCTACCCTTAGCTAACAGGGACACGGATCCAAATGACCACATGTTTGTTTTCGTAGTTCTCCAGATTTCAGCTGGAGACAGGCTGCATCACTGCCCAGCCAGAGGCATTTCTTGGCCAAGTGTGGAAGTCAGCTTTTAATCCAGCATGCCTTCAAAATTCCTGCGTGGAGAAATATGAGACAGATGTGGTACCTCCTACAGAGCCATATTCACATTATTCACTCATGCCACAAGTAAATGTTAACTTCTACTTTATGTTAGGTTAAGTGCTGGCAATGTAACTGGGAGCAAGATAGGCAATTGTCTTTGCCTCAGATAGCATGGAATGCAGTTAGACAGGTAGACAGGTGACAGACAATTATCTTCTGAAGTGCTAAATGCTGGCACGGAAAGCACAGTTTGCTGTGGGAGCACATATGTGGAACATCAACCAGATGGGTGGGGCAGACAGGGAGCGGTCAGGGAAAGGTTAAAGGCGACCTTCAGGTGAGACTGGGAGCAGTGCAAATTAGCTAGGGTGAAAACATGGGTATAAAAGAGAGGGAAAATGAAGTATTATACATAATCAGCAAAAACATTCAATACAATATCCATTTCTGGAGATATTCACTGATGAGCTCCCTTCATGTGTACTACCTGCTAATCCAGGCATCAAACTTGGATGAACAAGTGCTCTTCACCAAAGTGGATGTGTGAGGAATGGCCAGTACCCACCTGCGTAAATCCATCTTTTACCATTTAGTCATTAGAGGTTCCTTTCACAGGCTCAGGCTGCTTCTGAGGAGTCCTCATGCCCGCATGACTGTGCACACCCTTCCCTCAAGGCCCGTGTGACTCTGCGAGCACATGAAAATCAGCTCAGCCATGCCCATAATCCAGGGGTTTCCCCCTTAGTTTAAGTAATGCCTGCTTACTATAAAAGAGAATTGCCTTCTAGCTCACCCAGTCCTCTCCTGAATCATTTCACTTATTCGTGTTATCTCTCTGGTATTTAAAACCATATGGATTTTTAACACTGCCAAAAAGTTAACATTTAGCAGACTTAAGACATAAAAATGTAAAATTTGTATATGGTAAAAGACTCCAAAAACAGAGTTAAGTTATAGTGGGAAAAATATTTGAAAAATATAAGAGACAAAAATTGAAAATTCTAAAGATCCTGCCAGTCAACAAAGAGAGAGACACACACACACACACACAGAGAGAGAGAGAGAGAGAGAGAGAGAGAGAGAGCTCATAGAAAAATAAGCAAAAGGTAATTAATAGGAAATTCATTTAAAAATACAAATGGCTAATAAACTTAAGGTAACTGTAAATTAAAACATCAACATACCAATCTTTGCCAATAAATGTATGACAAGTTACAACATTAAAATTTCAATCCCCCAAAATGTGTAGACTGGAGCCACTCAGCCTTAAGCTGCCAGTTTATTCCTGCCATTTTGACCGGCCTTGTACTAGGTGTGGGGCGTAGGAGTTGGGATCCCCATTCCCATTGTTCTCTAAAACAATGTCACCTGCTGGAACACAACCATGTATGAAGCAAACAATGACCCTTGGAACTGAACAAAACTCTAAGCCCTAAGTGTGGGCCCAAAGTATTTGAAGACTTTGTTTTAAGAGAGAAATAGCTTCTCATCTCTCTCAGAAATATTCAGTTAATACGTTTTGCCCTCCTGTTTTCTCATGTGGGATGAATTCCAGAAAGGAGAAACATAGTACTAGAAGAAGAGTAAGATTAGGGTTCCCCCTTACTAGCCTCCTGTATTTTTCAATCCTCTGTTTGCTTCATCTGTGTATCTCAGAGATAAGAGAAAATCTGGAATCACAGAGGACTTTGGATTTGTCTGCAGACTAGTCATTCAGCCCTTGGTTAGCTCTCCTTGGTCTATAGGATCATGGCAATGATCCCTGACTAGCAGTCACCTTCAAGTTTCTCTAGTAGTAGATTTTTCATTCATTGAGTAACTCAGCCTTTCTGAACTTTAAGTTATGAGAATCAAAAAAATGAGGGATGTACAATATTATTTGCTATATTAATGTTATTAATTATAATACTGCTGTACATACTATAACATTAAAATATTGCTGTAGGCTTTGCTTCCTCTGTAAGACTGGCTCTCTCTGTAAAAGATAAAAAGCTCTCTCTGCAGTTCTAGGACTGTGGGCTGGGAGCCTGGGGAGAGTGGTGAGCCTGGGATGGAGACAGGACGGCTGCATTGTCCCACCTTCCCACCCCCAGCCTGCGGCTTGGCGGTTGTGTATCAGGTGGCCCAAAGGTCCCCTTTCACCTTCCCTTGCATTGAGCCCCACTAGTCACCTTTGCCTCCAACTTTGTGGCTCAATCCCTTTGATAACTTACTTGCTTGCAGACACTCCCTATGAAAGTCTGTGGCTTTGATCCAGATGAATGGATGAGCATGAAGGCAAGAACCTACTTGATATCTTTGACTACTTTGGCTTCAGAGCATTGAACGGGGATACAAGGCAACCCACAGAACCACTGCCGTCTGGGAGAAAGCTGTAGTGCTCACCTGTCTTGCATGAGCATTCAGGAAAGGGCTGAGGAGGATTCCTTCCTTTCACTAAGCCCAAACGTCTGAGAGTCCCTAAAGAATACCCCAGAGAGCACTTGGCTCTTAGAAGAGCAGAATCTTTGGAAAGAATAAATATACTTGGTTATGAGAAACAGAAAAAGAGACCACCTCTTCAGAGGAAATGGTAGCATGTGGATTAAGTCATTTTTTCTAGTTTACAGAAACATTTCTTTGGAAGAAACTTTCCTTCTCAGAATAGATGGAAGACTTTCTTGCTGACTTGATGAAATACTTTAAAGACAAAGCCTGGGATGAAATCTCTAAAGACAAAGCCTGAGACAGTGGGGAGGGTGGCTTGAGGAACCCAGCCTCCTTCACCCATGCTGGCAAGGCCTGACTGGGGAACAAGGGCTCATGGCATGGGGATGACCCAGGCACAGAGGCTGATCCAGTTTTGTAGGGCTATCTAGAAACATGAAAACCAAATACAACGCTCCTGTGGATCATGTTATGGATGGCAAAGAAAATACCTTTATGGATATTATTATGTAAATTGACAAGATTTTTTTTGTAATCAATTATTTTATTTTATTTTATTAAGGTATTACTGATATACACTCTTATGAAGGTTTCACATGAAAAAACAATGTGGTTACTACATTTACCCATATTATCAAGTCCCCACCCATACCTCAATGCAGTCACTGTCCTTCAGTGTAGTAAATCACACAGATTCACTGTTTGCCTTCTCTGTGCTACACTGTTTTCCCTGTGATCCCCCCACACCATGTGTACTAAACATAATACCCCTCAATCCCCTTCTCCCACCATCCCCACCCGCCCTCCCACACCCCTCCCCTTTGGTAACCACTAGTTCCTTCTTGGAGTCTCTGAGTCTGCTGCTATTTTGTTCCTTCAGTTTTGCTGTGTTGTTATACCCCATAAATGAGTGAAATCATTTGATACTTGTCTTTCTCCGCTTGGCTTATTTCACTGAGCATAATATCCTCCAGCTCCATCCATGTTGTTTGACAAGATTTTAATATAAGAGACAATAGATAAAATTCTATAGCAATGTTAAATTTATTGTAGTTTATGTGTATTGTGTGTATATAAGAGAATATCTTTTCTTTAACTATAGTTTAAAAAGCTGTAGTATTTATAGGTAAAGGGCTTTGAAATATGTAACCTATCCTTTGATGTTTGGAAAAATAATCCATTTCTCTATTGTTCTGTCTGGACAGAGACAGAAAGAGAGAGAAAGAGAGTGCAGTGAGCAGGGGAGTCCAAGGGACAAATGGCTGAAGGAGAGACTATCTGGGTCATATTACTGGGTCATTCATGCAACTTTTCTTGAGGTTTTATGTTATTCCCAAATTAAAACAATGGCCAGTTGACTTTGTCTCCCTATTATCAAAAACATTTAATTTTTTTATTACTTAAAATTTCAAACATATACATCAGAGGAAAAATATAATGAATTCTTACATACCTACCTCCTATTTTAAAAATTGGCATTTTCCCATTTGTGACAATACCATCTTTAAAAAACATAGAAGAGCAGTCTAATTGAACTTCATGTTCCCCACTCTTGGAGGCCATGCTCTGTCCCCTTAGGCCAAACTCTCTGACCCTCTAGAGCTCTCCCGGTCCTTCATCACTTGAGGGACATACTTTCCGACATCAGATTTACACAGTGTTGGTGCCTGGCACTCAGTGAGCTTCCAGGCCTATGGGCCTGGGTCTGCCTTGCTCTCTGGCCAGCTCAGGGGTCTATTTTAAATAAATTTCCTTCACATAACATAGGTAAGTCATCTGACAAGGGTAATTTCAGTGCACAATAGTATAATCCTTCAGTCAGTAACTACTGCATGCAAAACAATCAGGCGACTGGAAATATGGTTAGAACTTCAGGTATCTTTATAAATACTTTCTAATATTAATAATAAAAATGGGTATAGTCCCAACACACAACTAAAATAAGAATTTGGGATTACAGTTAAACATCATTTATGGAATACACATTTTATCTTTTTTTCCTTCCAAAACACCACTAAAAGTAGACAAATAATAAGCTGATAAGAGTGGAAGAAGATAAAATAGATTTCACCAATTTTTGGAGATGGAAATAAGATTAAGGAATGGTAATGGATTTAATGTGGGAGAGTTACCAGCTTAAGTGCCTGTAAGAAGGGATTCGGGAAGCAAATCGTATCACTCTGCAAATCGAATGTAGGAAGTAACGTTCCTTCAAGATCTTTAATTCTTTCCATGGAATGAATAAATGTTCCAATAGCTTGTCCAAGGCTAGTCTTAGGCAATAATGTGTCTGATAATAATGACTATTCTTTATTGAACACTTTTTATATGCCATCTAACTGGCCTCTCATATTTCTGCATGTCTTGTAAGCAGAGGCATTGCCAGCCTTTGTTCCTATCTATTTTAAAGGGTATTTCTACATGTGCTTAATCATATTACCCAGCAATCCTACTTCTAAGTCTTTACCCAAGAGAAATGGAAACAAATGTTCATACAAAAACCTGAGTAGAAGTCAGGTTTACTGCCACTGTAAAATAGTTGGGTTCATTAAACTTGAGGTTCTCTCCTGTAATACAGCCCACTGCAAGTACAGGTGACACAAAGTGACCTACTTTACATCACTATGCAGAATTAGAGCTCAGGCGACTGGTGCAAATGCTGGTATTCTGACAGTGTTATTGCTGTGAGTAATAAACTGCCCTTTCCTCTGACCCAGGAGTCTCATGTCTTCTATCAACACCCATGACTAACTTGTTAACTTGCAAGTAGGGTAAAATCTCAGATTCTTTAAAGTTCTAGACAAAATAATATACAGGTATGATCAATAATTATAATCATAAGTACAAGGATAATAATTATAATAACCCCATGAGAGAAGAATTATTTTTCGATGCAGAAGCTGAGATTTAGGGAGGTGAAACTTGCAAAGGTTACAACTTATAAATAGTAATAGAAGGTGGTAGTTAAGAGCCTTGTTTCTGGAGTTGGACTGTGTGGGTTTAAGTTCTGACTTCACAACCAAATAGCTTCTATAGAAGGTGGATGTAATTAGGAATGCTGGAAGCTGTCTGAGCTGTCTTGCTCTGTAATCCTGAACATAAAGGCTAATGAGGAAATACTATTGAATACATTAAATATAAGCCAAGTGCTGCATTTAAATGAACACATAAATTATCAGGACTTCTGGTTTCATTTTTAGGTATCCTTATATAGAAGATGAAAGACTGGAACTACCTGATATTTTTATATATCCTCTAGCTTTGAACTTCCATAATCTAGTGTTTTAGCTTTTGATACTGTGCTTCCTCTCCTGTTTGTCTCTAGAATTTAAATCCTGGACCAGGAAGTCTATGAGCTGGGAGTGCTGCATGAATCATTCCTGTCTACTCCCCTGATCCTCTAGTTAGGGAAAAGAGGTGATAAAACAGGATCAAGGTGCTCTTGGAAGTGAGACAAGCAAGATGATAAAATGGTTTCTGAGGGTCTAATGCCAATGGTTCTATTACATTCTTGTTTGACACTGGGCCTCAGAGAAAATCTTCCTTTTCTAAACTATGTTGGCCCATATTAAATAAGAATAAACTTCAGGTCCCTGATATCAATAAAACAAAATTTACATAAGCAATGATTAAACCATCAGGTTGAATTTTTAAAAACATTTTATTAGATATGAAAATTTAGTGATCTAAATATATGTTTATCCTAAATGCCCAGAAAGTACCTAGTGTATGGTAGGAGCTCAATACATTCTTGTTAAATAAATTAATTAATGAATATTGATATAGAAGGATAGCTTTGCTTTACTAAGTGGAAAAATGTGGACTATAGAGTAGTTAGATCTCCTTACAGCTCTGTGTTTTATATCTATTTTATCTACCTATCATCTATTTATGATATTCATAGTAATAAAACTAAAAAGTGCTGTCTCAAACAGATTTTTCTGGGAAGTGAGATTATGTAGGACTTTAACTTTCTATTTTAGACACTTCTACTTTTGGTGAGGTATAGTAGTTCTAATAAAATTTTTGTAAAGAAGAAACGAGGCCACTCCCTCTCTTCAAGAGGCCTGAATGGAAACAGATAGTGGCTTGGCCCAAAGTAGAAATGAAAGGGCAATTTTCTAGGTTGGTGGGAAGGTGGAGATGTCTTCTTCCTCCCCTCTTCCTTTCTCTATTTTCCTTCCTTTCATTCTGCCTTTTCAGAGGCTTGCAGTGAAGTCTGGTTCTCAGAAAGGTTGATTGAAGAAGGTAGGAAGAAGGGCTATTTAACCAAGACCTAGAATTTATGTATTTCCAGTGGTTACTTGAAAGCCCTCACCTGCCTCCTTCTAGCACTTTGCTCCTAATAATCTCTGTTAGGGCTTTGAGGTGAAAAAATATTTCTGAGAAACTTTCAGTTTCTTCCAAAAGTTCAAAAGTTAATAAATGTTTTCTTTTCTTTTACCCACTGGTCTCCTATTTATCTGTGGGTGCTTTGTTATCATTGCAAAAAATAATTCAAATTATTTTTAGGTATGGGTCATTAAGGTCTTAATAAATCTCAGCACTAATTACATTAGTATGACTGAATTTTTTAAATTGCTCGAGTCAAATACTTGTATGTTGTTTCTTGAGGAATTCATCAGTATGATCCCTGAGAGCTAAAACTATCCTATAATTTTTAAAACTATCCTATAATTAATGTCTTCTTGACAGAAGGAGCACATTTTCCTTAATTTAGTTTTTCTTTATTTAGTGACTATGATTTCAACTTAGAGTCCTAAGGAAAGGAACAAGAGGAAACGACCACATTTGCTGAGATGTTCTATCGGTCATACTGCGCTGGATGCTATCATATGCATCATGTCATAAGTCTCAAAATACTTCTGAGGGGTGGGTATTGGTATGCCATTTTATAGATGATCAAACTGAGGCTCTAGGAGTTTCACCAATTTGCTGACTCACACAACTACCAAGTGGCTTAGCTGAAATTGAGGCCCCAGATGATTTCAAAATCAGTTTACCTCTTTCCATTTAACTGTACTAGACTCTCATATAAGGACAATTCCAGAAGTCAACCAAACAATGACTGAAAATACTCAATTTCAGTTTAACTCATAATACAGAATCTGAAGTGAGACCTGGGATACTCTTTACTATAGCACCTTATTCTTACTTCACTGCTTAGAGTAGAAGAGCAACTGTATTTGCTACTAATCCCATAATTCAAGCAAATCTTTACCAAGTAACTCAAGGAAATTTTTCTCACTCATACTCCCCAATTTTGCCTGAATAGTTATCAAATATGGAATTTACATCAAATTATTTACTTATACCATGTGTGATATTGTATACCATATTATGGCCCTACATTATTGAAATAGTTCTTGTGAAGCTATTTATTATAGTAGGGAAAATATCTGAATATGGGAAAACAGATCCAAGGTAGGCATGTTACCCTAGAATTGACATGTTTCTTCTCAGTTATCTTTTTTTGTTGGGAAAGAATTCTTGATTAAATTATCAGAGTTTAGTAATGGTCTATTTCACAAATACCTTGTGAATGCCAAGCTCTGTCTGCCTTGGATCTTTTCATTTGCTGTTCCTGGTACATGAAACCCTCCCTACTGCTCTATTACATGGTTGGCTTCTTCAGCTTTCAGTTTAAATGTCATCTCCTTGTAGAGAAGGCATCTGTTATTTTGCACTCCACATCCATCCATCCATCCTTTTGGTAAGAGATTGACCCAATTTTACTATAGAGTTCCACTCTTGCCCCACTTTAAAGCCTGTGGTTTAGGTGGGATGGACCCCATGTTCAGCTCCAGGCATGGTCCCAACTGGCTTGAGCCAGTAAGCATATTCCATTACCCTGGCCACAGTGGTTCATTCAGGGATGGGCTTGTAATCCAATCAGAGCCAAGATGTGACAAGACATTTATTAGGGCTTCTGGGAAAGGAAAGTTCCTTTCTATTCATTAAGAGCTTTTAGAAGAGACCTCCCTCTTTCCCTGGCATATTGGATAGTAGTTATGCTCATGAATGGGAATATATTTATATATGTGATGGATGGTGTGGTGGTGGTGATAAGTGTGAAGAGTAGTAACTGTGTGGAGCAGTGAGAAAAGCAGAGGTGGGAGGTGGGCTGAAGATCTGGAATGGCTTTGAGCTGCTAGACCAAACCCTGTGGGAGATTAGATGTATCATCAGACAAATCAATACATTCTACATTCTTTTTATTGTTCATGTCAGTTTGTTTTTGCCATTGGTATTTATAACATAAAGAGTTCTAATCAATCCAGCTATTCAGAGAGGATTTTCTTGATGAACCTATCTAAAGTGGTTCTCTTTTCCTACACTCCTTATCATGAACCCTTTTATTTCCTCATGTTACTTTCCACAATCTCTAATTATATTTTTTATTATTTTGCATACTTGTTTATTGTCTGTCTCAGGTACGAGGCTGCAAAGTCTTCAGGGCTGACAACTTGTGTATCTAGTTCACTATCACCAGCGCCTAGAGCAGTGTCTGAAAAGATGGAAATAGCATTTATTGGATGAATTGATTAGGAACTTTCCCATAGATCCAAAAATACATTTTCCCCAGTCCCCTGCTCTATATACCCCCTTGCAAAAGCAAGAAGATAAATAATTACAATAATACCACATGTTTCTACCAGTATGAATTCTGACAGTCCTTTTCCAAACAAAATGGAATAGTTTTCCTGGGAGTCAGCTTTTAACATGAAATTTTGTTGTTTTACCTAACCGCAGTTAGAATTCCTGAAGTTAGTTGTTCTCAGACAAAGAACTTGCACAATCTGCTTTTAATTTTGAAAGGGCGTTCCAAAAGACACATGCCCAAACACACTGAAACAGAACTTAGTGTTAAATGAGCATAAAGGTATTCCAAAACTGTGACCCAGAAGGTTAGAAATTAATTATTTAGTACTTTTTGGTAACAACAGCAAAACAAAACAACAAAAAGCTTCATGTTGTGATAGTTGCAGATAATGACAGAAAGAAATGAGATATGAACAGAGCAAAAAATGACTTGGATGCTCTGAATAATTCTCCAACAATGAACTTCTCTAATCCTGTCAGTAATATCTGAATCATTGCTTTACTGGTGATAATAATGATTAATATTAAAGGATTCTGTTTCTGTCTTTTCCTTTTCATATTCTAAAATATAAACCATTCTCAAATGGGGTAAGATAATTTTTTAAATGTGTGTTTTGTCAATATTTTCACAGTGGTTTTCAATTTTAGGGGGAACAACAATTTTACTGATTTTTCGAATTAGAATCTCAATCTCTGGATATTAAATAATGCTCATCCATTCAATCAAAAAATTTTATTGAGCAGTTACTATATGCTAAGCACATTGTTAGATTTATATTTGTGCAAGATGACAAGATCCCAGCTCTTAAGGTGCCTGTAACTTAGTTACGGAGTATGGTAAATGTTCTTAGCACATAATTTATATTTTAAATGTATTGATGACAGGAAACTTAAAAGATGAATTACTAAAGTCTGCCACAATGTATACATTTAATGATCTGTTACTGATGTGTTATAGGACCATCTGAGAAATCTAGTTAACGTAGAATTCTGGGACAACAATAATATAAAGGAATCCTAGAGGTCATCTCATCCATTCCCTGTGTCAAATAGTAGCATGGGGAAAAGAGTTCTAAAAAATAAAAATCCATTCCTTTTTTATGTCCTGAGAAATATGATTTCCTAAAAATGAAGGTACTTTCATTCTAGGATGATAAAATTACAATGTACTTTTAAAATGGATATTGTTGAAGTTAGGCTGCTTTGTCTTGAATTACTGATTTAAGAGACAAAAAAATTGATTTTTAGGAATTTCAAAAACAAAAGAGATAAGAAAGAAAACTGTCTTCCACTTCCAGAAAAGAACAGAAGCCTAAAAATAGTAAGTTAATAGGCAGTAAAATTTGTGTGGCATCAGACACACAGCAAGGGTATTTAATCAATCAAAACATTTTAATAAATGCAATCTAGTATGTATCCATATAAGCCTTTTGGTGTCTTATTCATGAAGTACCTGCCATTACTTGCCATCATTGCAAATGTTGATTATGGTTTTTCCTTCAAGAACACCTGACATAGGAATTCCCTGTGCAGAGGAAGGCCTCCCCTCTTGTCCCCTGCCACGGGACAGTGACCTCTCCTACCTGTGATACTCTCCCAGCCAGAGGCCTCCTCTTGCCACTGCTCCCTCATCCCCTGAGTCCTTGGTCCTTGCTCACATCCTCTTGTTAGGAAAAACTATCCACAACTTGGAAATAAATCTGAGAGACTGCATCACGTCTCCTCCTCATCATACGGGGCCGGGTTTAGCAAGGCCCTGACACCATCAGGGATTCCTCAGTTTCTTTGAGGCATGCACCCGTACTTGAGGCTCACTATTCTCCCTATTGATTAAAGGCTCAGACTTTGGGAAGTTACATTTTAATTTATAGATTTGTTTCCCATACAGATGCAAATGATTTCTGTCTGGTATAAAAAGCACCAGAAATTATGGTGATTATGGTTTCATTTTTCTGCAAGACATTTGTTAGTTTAATATCTAACCTAGGAATCATATTTTAACATCCTTCTTCGAAATGCATATAATGCTCTGTGCACCAGTTTTACCATTCTCCTGGTTTTCTCATTAGTTAATGGGTTAAATAAAATCTGCGATACATATTCATTTCTTATTTGTGTGAGTCAATTTTTAACTTTTTGAAAACTCTAAATTTCCTTTGGAACCATCTATTGCTCTTTTCAGTGACGCACAGAATCAGATCCTGCCACCACTCAACTTTTTTTTTTTTGCATTGTTTCCTCAATACATAAATGTGGAATTAATGGACCAGCCTCCAGTAGCTTCACGTGGACCACATGTTCCTGTCTGTTTTTCTCAATACCTACACGGGTTTGAAAGGGAAGGACTTAGATTTAAGGTCAGGCTTAAGAATCCTTAGGGAGCTTGGGCTAAAGAATATTGGTAATGTTATTTCTAGTGCATTATGAGTGAAACTGGCTTCTTTTGGGGGCTAGCCAGAGGACACATATTTTGGTATCTGTGGCAAAATGGAAACAGATTCCAACCAACTTATGTAAAAGAACATTTTGAATATAACCAGATGGTAAAATGGTGGACATCTGTCCTCTTTGCCTGCTAGCATGTTGCCATCTGGTAACAGTAACCCTAATTTTACTTACCCTTGGGGACTGAGTGGGAGTTTCAATTAGAATGTACCATTATTTCCTAGGAAGGGATGCACACACAACCCCAGCCAGGTCAATAGGTACTCTGGAATTTGAATCTTAAATGAGTAACACACCATCTGAAATAATGACTGTGGCTCATTCATCCCAAGGACAAGGCCCTGAAGAGACTGCCAACTTGTTCCTGACACTAAATCTCTAGCTGCCTGGATCCTGTTCTTACTGAAACCTGGTGCCTCAGCTTTTGCTTCTGTGAGCTACCCCACAACTTCCAATCAGTTCCTTTTACTGGCTTCTGTTAGCCAGAGTGGATTTATAGTGTTTGCACCCTGAGACCACTAATTGATAGATTTGGTGATTATGTATGTCTCATAGAAACTGAAACATCAAATATTCTATTGTTTTTTCATTACCTTTTAAAACTAAGAATAGAAACTGTTTTAACAAATAAATAACATTTACTAAGTGCCTGCTACTGCTCTTTATTAGCCTCATTGCTATGTTTTATGATAATATTCTTTAAAAATTGAAGTTGCCACTCAGTAAGTCATGAAAATTCAGAAAATACAAAATTTTGGATGATTTCATGCTATTAAGCCTCACAGTAATCCTATGACATGAAGAAAGTGAGGGTAAGAGAGGTAAAGGAACTTGATGTAGTTTATACACTACTGAGTCATGGCGCTGAACCTAGGCAGTCTGGCGCCAGTTATCACATTTCTCCTTGAGACTAAAAACTCCCTGTGAATTGATGGAAAAAGCCACCTTGCATTTGACTTCCTGCTGCTGAATGCCTTTTATTCTCAGGATAATCCTTGCATTTCACATCTAACACAATCCAACAAGTAGTTTGAAGTTTTATGTTTGTTAAAACATGGGCATGAAAAACATTCTGTGCTTTCTAGACACTAAGTGGCTCCATGTTGGACCAGAGGTAGGATTTCAGTTCTCCAGGATGCCTCTTTGGGTTTCTGGAATGAGTAGCTTTCTCAGGTTTTCTACACTAGCTCTGTGTGAGGGATCAACATGGTCAGCAGCAACTCTGGACTCCCTTTGGTGTGATGGGGGAACCTGAATCAATGTTTTGTATAGACAGCACTCTAGACTACAAATTTGGAATTAATCTTCAGTTTTCTGCTCTTTTGCCAAATCTGGATTCTCTGCCTTCTTTATATCTCTATTCTACCTCCTCTAGGTCTGTGCCATTGAGGACTCATCAACTGAATGTAGAGATGATGTGAGGGGATGATTGCAGGAGACACCATGCTAGTCAGAGTTTCCTCTCCTTACCTGAGTACTTACCATGATCGTTAGGGTGAATCTGTTGGTAGAATCACTAAGGAACCTGCGAATCACTAAGGAATCTGCGAATATGCAGATTCCAGGCCTACTCTAGATCTCTTAGTGTGGGATCTAGGAATCTGATTCTGATGTCATATTTGGGACCCATTGGTACAAAAAAGGAATTCTGAGAATTGCTGGGTCCTTTGACCCTAACCACAGTCCTCAGCTTTTCCAGGCACTGATTTCCCAGTCTGCAGAATGAGGAGACCAGGCCAGCTCTGCCCATTTCCCAGGTTGTCATGAGGCTGGTGCTGTGAAAACATTATGCCAAGATGCGTTACTATCATTAATTTTAAGAAAAGGCAATTTATAATAGGTGTTTTTACTCTGCCCGGGAAATGGAGCTTGCAAAGTACAAATGTCACAAACGTACAAAAATCTTTCATATGCAGATTGTATGGGACATGTTTACACAGACTCATTGCCGTTGGTGGGCCTGATCTAAACCTAATTAAAGAAATCAGTCTTAAGAGTAGTACAGGGTATTTTCTGTCTGCAGGCCTCCACCACAGTCCTAGATCTTCATAATGAGGCCTGAAGTTCTTTTGAGAAAGGAAAGCCTTTTATTCCATAATTAAAGATAAGACTATTATCTCCAAAACACACTTCATGGCATTAACAAATTTACTTAAACTGACTCCATAGTGACATTGACTGAAACCTTCCTCCAAGGTCCCTTCTTGAGAGTGGCTTTGGAGAGGGCTGAGTGGTATGCAGGAAACAGACGCCCACCTCCCAGCAGCTGGGCATCAGGGAGGGGCTGCTGGCCCATGGGTTGCAAAGACCTGAAACGCTAGGGAAGTTTGCACACTTCAAACTCTTTTCTGGGGCAGCTCCTGGTTTGATACCTTATTTAATTTCTTAGTGAAATAAAACAGCCTCGCCTTGTCTCATGAGATCTGCCTGTCTTTTCTGGCGAAAGTTAAACCATCCTTGAGATTTTGCTTGAGGACATAAGCATTGATAAGTTCTTATTTTATAATTGGCTCATATGTGAGGAGACGGGAGGGGGCGGGGCCAGGAAAGGAGGGTGGGACTCTAATTTCTAACTCAGCCTAGAAGCTGTGAACTTGGTATCTGTCCGTTGGCTGATCTGAGTCTTGCTCATATTGTAATTGTCTGAATCCCCAGTGAAGCATAGCGTTTTTTGTAGAGTTGTTCTTTCAAGATAGCTATTGTTCCCAGGGAAGAAAAGACTACATAAAAAAGTTTGCCACCAATTCTGCCATTTCCCTTTTAGAAATTATGTACATTCTGTGCAAGGTCATGGATACTGTGGGATTTGAGACAGCAAACAATCCTGACGTTTCTGGTCAACGCTGGCAAAACGGCAACGAAGGGAGTTAAAGAATCACAGAAAGTAAAGCTGCAGCTTGTCGAGAGCCCAGAGGAGACGCGGCCTCGCCTGCTTCCGCCTGCTGCGGACTCGGGACTCTCGCTATCTGACACCTCCAGTGGCATGTCACACTGGTCAAAAACAAACACACCCTGAACTGAAAACGGCTCAGTCACTGACTGCAGTTTATTATTAAGGGAAAAAAATGTTTTGTCAGTTTCATCTTTCTTAATTTAATAGTACATGGATATTAAACAACGAATTTATTGTTTAGGTCTTCATTTGTTAGAAGAAAGGAAGGAAGGGGAAGGAACAAAATCAAGGAAAGGGGCAAGGGTGGAAACTATTAGCAATACATTTTTTTTTCTTTTCCTCGTGGCAAATTACCCTGCCAATGTTTACAAGAGGTGAAATGTTATAGGATTGATTTAATATTCATTCTTTTTCCTAGATAGAGGTCAAAGAATTAGACAAAACCCAAACTTTTTTCAGTTTTAACCTTTAGTAAGGGTTCCAGTATCAACATGTGAATCATGAACGGCCAGCTGTGGCCCCTTGGCCCCTCTTCTCTCCCAGGAACTCACTGGCTTCCAGCTTCCCTGCCAAGGTGGGCACATGAGAACAGCTGGCTGCTCTTACCAGTGAAAGAAAAAATACACAGCTTGGATTTCATTTTTCACTGACACCCTATATTTGAGCTGGTATGTTTAGACATTTCAAGTGGAAAAACGCCTCCTAAATCAGGTCAGCTCTTCAGGAGTGTAGAGAGAGCAATGGAAAATGTACTTTTGGAAGGCCGTAAAACATGGTTCCCATTTGGTTATAAAAACCTCACATCTCTACAGTTTTATGACTAGCTCTTTGCTAATGAAAAATGCAATTTAGACTTTTGCCTACTTCCTTTTTTTTTAGTTATCACATGCATTTTTTTATTCTTACTATTTATTTTTTATTTTGGTATCATTAATTTACAGTTACATGTGCAACATTATGGTTACTAAACTCCCCACTTCATCAGGTCCCCCCCACCAACCCCATTACAGTCACGGTCCATCAGCGTAGTGAGATGCTATAGAATCACTACTTGTCTTCTCTGAGTTGTACAGCTCTCCCCAGGCCCCCCCAACATTACGACTGCTAATCGTAATGCCCCTTTTCCCCCTTATCCCTCCCTTCCCACCCACCCTTCCCAGTCCCTTTCCCTTAGGTAACTGTTAGTCCATTCTTGGGTTCTATGAATCTGTGGCTGTTTTGTACTTTCAGTTTTTTTTTTTGTTGTTGTTCTTATGCTCCACATATGAGTGAAATCATTTGATACTTGTCTTTTTCGGCTTGGCTTATTTCACTGAGCATAATATCCTCTAGCTCCATCCATGTTGTTGCAAATGGTAGGATTTGTTTTCTTCTTACGGCTGTATAATATTCCATTGTGTATATGTACCACATCTTCTTTATCCATTCATCTACTGATGGACACTTAGGTTGCTTCCATTTCTTGGCTATTGTAAATAGTGCTACGGTAAACATAGGGTGCATATGTCTTTTTCAAACTGGGCTGCTGCAGTCTTAGGGTAAATTCCTAGGAGTGAGATTCCTGGGTCAAATGGTATTTCTATTTTGAGTTTTTTGAGGAACCTCCATACTGCTTTCACAATGGTTGAGATCACATGCATCTTTATCATCTATATCTATGTATTATCTAGGATTCATGATGAGCTCTTCCTCCCACAGTGCTGGTCCTCACTGCTGTTGCAAAGCAGCAACACCTGAAGCAGGTCCGTCCAGAGTAACTGCAGGGGAGAGTCAATGAGTCCTTCCTTCCACATCACTTTTTTCATCTCTCTGAACAACAACAACTAAACGTCCGATCTAAAAACAATGTGTTTGCTATGCACAGTTTCTAATTCCCCTATAGTGTGTCTCCTAAGGCCCTCTAACAGAGACATTCCAGAGGCCCCTGCTGCCCTGCGGTATTTGGTTGTCTGGGTGAAAAGATAGTTTTTAGAACTGCATAATAATAGCTATCTGTCAGAGCTACTAGGATTCAATGAGGTAAGTAGCTAAAGCATGACATAGTCTCTGACAGCAGTAAATGTTCATTGAAAGTGAGAGTTCTCTAGATTAGTTCACCTAGTTTCTGTTACAAACTCAAATACCCACTAACAGATCAGGTCCTTGAATCCACTTGAACTAGTTATGCAGTCTAAAGGGTAGCAAATGAAATCCCAGATGGGAAAGGGGCCCATTCCCAATCAGATATAATCCTACCTTTGTGATGTTTAATGGGATTTAATCTCTAGGTATATAGATCTTTAAAAGATTATTAATGAATGCCTACCAGAGATATTCAAGAAAATAAAGTCTGAATTCCTAAGAAGTATGCATTGATTATGACCTGGTGCCTGATTTATACATGTGTTTTCCATCTGTACGTGTAGATTTTTTGCTTTTACCTGTTATCTCTAGCAGTGCAAAGAGGGATCATATTGGAACCCTGGAAGATGGCCAAATCACATCTTTATTAAAGTGGTATTTGCAGTTACTGGGATAAAGGAAATTCCTACTTGAAGTGGACAGTTTGTTCTACAACCTAAATTTGTATCATGTGAGTTGAACCCTGGAATTTGTGTACGAAATTGCTCTTAAAAGGTAAGATATACAGAGAACCAGTTGTAACTAGTTTGTTTAAACTGATCCTAGAGCAAGGCAGGCCATTGAAGGGGAGGGGCAGAAAGGCCAGAATAACTTCCCAGCAAGAGTCTCAGGCTATTCAAACCAGTTGAACATGCTCATGGGAGCAGGACACACCCTGGGGGAAACCAACTCGAGAAATAATGACCTTACACAGCATGACAGTGTCATAACTTTGATCTTCTGATGCTGACCCATTTTAACAAAGCTTTGCATAGACACAGCTATACATTGTGGAAGTTTGTTTACAAAGTAGAGATCAGAATATGGATTTTCATGTCAGATTGCAGACTGTGAGCTTAAAAATGAGTTTCAACAATTTAACATTTTACTTATTATGATATAGCACTGTTCAACCCATGTATTGATGACTCCTACTGAAATAATGAGAGTATGGTAAGAGTTATGTTTCTCAAGAGTCTGTGGATACCTAGGGGTCTGAAGACATTATTCTCAGGTTCTTGTATTTTGAAGTCTGTGTATGTGTGTGTATGTTTTCAGTTCAATGATGATATTTAAAATTATTGTTTAACCTTACATGAATAAGCTTTTTTTTATTGTGGTAATTCATAACTGAAAGATACTTTCCTAATTCATCTTAGATCAATGTGTTTTAAATCAGAGACTTGATATATTCTTGGTGATTCTTATAAAAAGGATCTATTCTTTACTCAGGCTTGAGAAACACTGTCATCTTGGATAAGTGAGTTAACCTTGAGCCCTAATTTCTTGATCTATAAAACAGTATTTTAAATGCCTCCTTCAGAAGGTTGCTATGAATTAAATGCAGGCAATGTTTAAAAAGCACTTTGGACTTAGTGGGTGCTTAATGAATATTACTTCTCTTCTCTCTCTCTCAGTTCCTTTCCCTCATTCCCTGAGGATATACAGCAGTAGAAAACAGATACAAGCACTACAACTGGAGATAACTTTGCTTCCTCAAGTAAAGAAGGTAGAGTGTTTTTAACAAGTTGTCATATGTCAAGTTATTATAAAGTTATAATTAGTTATGTTGTAACTCCAGATTCATTGAGAAGGAATCTCATATCTGTGAGTAGAATGTTTTAGATAATCCAAGTGTAACTGGAGTGCTTTATATTTTCCAGCCTTTTGTGATTATCTTTTTCATTAATATCCAAATAAAAGTTATGCAGACTCTCATTTGCTTGCCCACAAAAATTCATTTCCCTTCTGGGTATTTTTGAGAATTTTTTGGAACCTTACTTGTCCTGTTACTTTTTATTTAACTGCCCTCTCAGGTCTCGATTGTCACTGGCCATCTGGTCGCCATACTCCTTGTTGATCCTACTTCCTCTTCTTCGCAGTCCTCAGATGAGGAGAGAGCCCTTTCCTTCATGTACTAAAGCAGTGTTAAGACAAGCAGATATTAGATTACAGTTGGCTAATAAGAGTTAAGGGACCAAAAGCTGATGGTCAAACTCTGCCCATGGGTGTCCTCCCTGCTCCAGCAGGAAGTGTTTCCAGTGGGCTCTCCCTTCTTGGGCCCCTCTTGCTGCTACCCTTTGGTTCCTTGCATTTACCCCTGGCTTCTTGTCCCCAACGCCCTGGGCCTCGGTCCCCCACTACTCTACCCAAAAGCTCAGTGTTCACACAAGATAGAGTTATATAAAGGCTATTGTAATGTCTTTCCCCACACCTTTAAAGCTGAAACATCCCCCAATTAAATATCAGTTACAAAACTCGTGGTCCTCATTCTGTTAATGCCAATTAGCTGACAGATTTTAGTCACGATTTCTATATTATAATTTCATTGAATTTGGGCTTGATTTGGTAGAGTTGGTAATGGGGGTTGTAGGAGATACAGGTATGTATGTGGGAATATAAAATGACCTCTACTTATATGAAGAAACTAAAATAGTCAAACTCCTAGAAGCAGACGGTAGAATGGTAGATGCCAGGGACAGGGAGGAGGAGGGAACAGGGAGGTATTAGTCAAAAGGTACATTTCAATTATAAAAGATCAATAAGACCTAGAGATATACTGTACAGTATTGTGCCTATAGTTAAAATTGACTCATTGTATACTTACGATTTGGCTAAGAGGGAAGATCTTATAAATAAATGAATAAATAGGGCAGCAGGAAATGTTTGGACGTGATGGATATGTTTATGTCTTACATTGTGGTGATGGTTTCTCGGTGTATACTTAACTCCAAACTCACCAAGTTGTATATATAAAATATGTACAGCCTTTTTCATGTACATCATAAACTCAGTAAAGTGGTTTTTAAAAATACATAATCTCCATGGTTCCTTCAAATTCTATTTTGTTCTAAAAGTACCTTTAAATTTTAATACTAAAAACACACATACATTACAATTAAATATCCTTATGTACTTATGTAAATTTAGTAATGAAATTACTAAAATTTAAGTATAGCCAGTGTAATTTCATGTCTAATTTTACATAGAAAGTTTGGCACATAGCAACATAATTAATCATACGATTTCTGTATGTAGGAGATATTCTTATTTCTGTAAATTTTTTAGTCTCTGAAAAAAAAATGTTTGGAGGTGTAAGGAAGGGAGGCATATATATTATAATAAGTATATATATTTCAGTAGCAGAGAAACATATTTTTAAAAACAGCTGATTTTATTTCTTACACATTTGTGATGAGTTGATTTTAAATTAGATTTCCATGAACTTGTGATACTTCCAGAAAAACGCATCAATGAGATATCACCACACCAGTGTGAGGATGGCCAATATCCAAAACACAAAACAACAACAAATGTTGGCGAGGATGTTGATGTGCAAGGGAAACCCTCCTACACTGCTGCTGGGAATGTGTTAGTCTGAACCATTGTGAGCAATATGAGGTTCTAAAATCAAAATGAAAGGCTGATTTGACCCAGGAATTCCACTCCTAGGAATCAACTTTCAAGACTACAGCAGCCCAGTTTGAAAAAGACATATGCACCCCATGTTTATCGCAGCACTATTTACAATAGCCAAGAAATGGAAGCAATCCAAAACCAACAAGATGAATGCATAAAGAAGATGTGGTACATATACACAATGGAATATTATTCAGCCATAAGAAGAAAACAAATCCTACCATTTGCAACAACATGGGTGGAGCTAGAGGGTATTATGCTCAGTGAAATAAGCCAAGCCGAAAAAGACAAGTATCAAATGATTTCACTCATATGTGGAGAATAAGAACAAAGAAAAAAACTGAAGGAACAAAACAGCAGCAGACTCACAGAACCCAGGAACGGACTAATGGTTACCAAAGGGAAAGGGACTGGGGAAGATCGGTGGGAAGGGAGGGATAAGAGGGAAAAAGAGGCATTATGATTAGCAGATGTAATGTTGGGTGGGCACAGGGAGGGCTGTACAACTCAGAGAAGACAAGTAGTGATTCTATAGCATCTCACTTCGCTGATGGACAGTGACTGTAATGGGGTTGGTGGGGGGGACCTGATGAAGGGTTTAGTTTAATAACCATAATATTGCACATGTAATTGTAGATTAATGATACGAAAATAAATCTTAAAAAAAGACACATGAGATAAAGGAGTATTATCCAAAACATACAAAGAACTCTTAAATGTCAACAATAAGAAAATGAATGCAATTTTAAAAAATGAACCAAAGACCTGAACAGACACATTACCAAAGAAGATAAACATAGGACAAGTAAGCATATGAAAGGATGTTCAGCATCATGTCATTGGAGAATTGCAAGTTACAACAACAAGATATCATTACACACCTATTAGAATGACCAAAATCCAAACTATTGATGACATCAAATGCTAGTGAGGACGTGGAACAACACAAACTCTCATTTGTCATTGCTGGAGATGCGGAATGGTACAGCCACTTCAGAAGACAGTTTGGCAGTGTCTTACAAAACTAAATGTGTTCTTACCATATGACCCAACAGTCATGCCCCTTGGTATCTACCCGAAGGAACTGAAAACTTATGTTCATACAAAACCCTGCACATGGATGTTTATAACTGCTTTATTATAGTTTCCAAAAGTTGGATGCAACCAAGATGTCCTTCACTGGTGAGTGGATAAGTAAAACGGGGTACATTCAGACAATGAAATATTATTTAGCACTAAAAAGAAATGAGTTATCAGCGTTAAAAAGATGTGAAGAACCTTAAATGCATATTACTAAGTGAAAGAAGCCAATCTGAAAAGGGTACATACTGTGTGATTCCAACCACACGGCTTTTCTGGAAGAGGTAAAACTATGGAGACAATAAAAAGACTAGTGGTTGACAGGGGCCAGGGAGGCAGGCAGAGGGACAAATAGGTGGAGCACAAAGGACTTTTCGGGCAGCGAAACTCTTCGGTACGATACTACAGTGGTCGATACGCGTCGTTATACATCTGTCAAAGCTCATAGAATGTACAGCATCAAGATTGAAGCCTAATGTAAACCATGGACTTGGGGTCATAATGATCAGTCAGTGGAGGCTCATCAGTTGTAATAAATGAACCCCTCTGGTGCAGGATGGGGGCAGCATGGGAAACCGTGCCTGTGTGGGGATATGGGGTAGTACACTGGGAACTCTGTCCTTTCTGATCAATTTTGCTATGAACTAAAACTGCTCTAAAAAAAAAAGTGTATATCAATGATACCTTATTAAGAAAAATGAAAAGAAAGAAATATATGTTTCAGATGACCACATATATGTTTCCCAGTTATACTTGGTCTTAGTCTACACTTACTAAAAATACTGCAGAACCTTTGAGGTGAAAAAGCTGTCTTGTCATGTTAATAAGAGACCAAGAGCAGGGGCTGAAGGTTGAATCAGCCA
>JAVSCE010022121.1:0-16691 GCA_032199065.1 Smutsia gigantea
TGACAAATGCTCTGTAATTGTTAAGACATTCTGGAGAGAGAGGACAGAGTACATTCTGCCATTACAGGTGAAATGAGATTTATGTACATGTCCTCCAAAGCCTCCTGATATATATATATATATATATATATATATATATATATATATATATATATATGATACAATTTTTAAAATGACAACAAAACTTGGATTAAAATCCAACCAAAATCCTTTTCTGAGAAAATTTCTCAGCTTTGGCCAATTAACTCTGCTTGTTTATATATTCATTCTTTCCTTTGCAATTAACTACTGTTAATTAATCATTGTCAACTACTATTTCCTAAGTGGCTTTATACATATGTTAATATTTGTCTAATTATGTTATCTTTCCTAGTTTGTTATAAAGTCTATGAGAAAAGGGATTGAGTATCCTCCATTCCCATATTGTCCCATAATCAGTGCTCAATCATACTAAATAACTTCTTTTTCCTTCGGTTGCATTTATTCACTGAGGCAGTGCTTATTGATGTGTATTAAAAAATTAAATGTAAGCAATATGAACCTTCTATCACTCTAGATATTTATCATTTAAGATTAAAATTGATCATGCAAATGCATCTTTAGCACAAACTATGTTTGTGATTTAACAGAAAAATGCAATCATAGGATGGTAAAAATTAAGCATAAAATGATAATAGTTTTTTCTATGCCTTATATGTCATTTTTTCCCCTAATTTGGTATTAATTTTAATAAGTGGCACAAATGGCACAGAATGCTGAATTTGATCTTTATATATAATTATATATATAATTAAATAATTCATTTAATGTTTAACATCCAAGAGATTAAAATATAATCACAACTGTATAGGAATATAAAATGCACATTTGTTTTTTCATTTACTATTTCCTCTAATAAAGCTTTTCATTTTTTTAAGTTAGGATCTCTAAATCTGGGCATCTTCAAAGTGCCTCTCCTGAGAGATTTATTCCTTCTGTGCTTCTGTTAGTCTCTTAATACTTTCATTAATCACTTCTTCATCCCTTATTGATTGCTTTAAAATAATATTTTAGTGTTTTCTTTGACTCTCCTTAATACTGAACTTTATTTTTCTGTTTTATTATGAAATGTATTTTCAGTCAGCATCTTATAGCACTATCTTATAAGGTTTCTCCAAACCATACCATAGGTACTGCCAAAGATTTTAGTACTAACTTGTTCCCCTCAAATAGCATTTATCTACCTCTAGTTTAGTCTAAATAATGCAATAGCAAGACACAACCCATGAATCTCAGTGGTTTGACAGAACAAAAGTTTTATTTTGTCTCATACTGCATGTCCAGTGTTAGTTATCAGGAAGCTTTGCTCAGCTTAGTTACCCAGGAGCTCAGTGAGAAAAAATTCATATCCCTATGTACTTCCATGATCACAGTAGCCCCTGAGGTGGGGCAGAGATAGGAAACTGGTGAAACATACACTGGATTTTACAGTTTTACAAATTTAAGGACTTTCATTTGTCCCACTCTAATGAACAAAGCATAAACACCAAAACTTGTTACTATGTTTTAGTCTCTGTTCCAAGTTACTTTCATTGTGTAATTTAATGATCTCACCAAATTAACATAGTAAATGGTATTATTATTTCCATCTTACATTTAAGGGTCACTGAGGTTTAACAGGTTAAATCATTACATGGACAAAGTTCAGGATGGCAGTTCCATTTTCTCAGATAAAAAAGTCATTGTGTTGAATTTACCCTATCATAAGAAAAATATTTGTCTATTTCATTTTTGTCATGCTTCTAGTCTCAAAACCGAGTATGTTTCCAATTTCAACTTTGTTCAAGAGAGAAACAGTATAAGTTTGAGAGACCTTTTCTCCATATTATCACATTATCTTACCTGCCATTATCTCACACAGATATTTGCTTCATACTGCCAACTGTACCTGAAAAATTTTCCAGTTGTGAAACATGCTTCATTCAATCTAGAGCTTCATATCAGTATTCATCACAAATTTGTATATGATTACTACTCTTGATTGTTGTAAGACTAGCCATAACTGATTATTATAACTCTTCAAGTTATTGCTAATCAGTCTCTAAATAATCCCTGTATCACCCATTACTTCATGGATAAAAAGTAGCATACTATGTAAGAGAATAGTCATAAATAACATACTCTTATTATATAACATGATATAAAATATACATGAATATACATTTGACCATTATATTCTACTTATATAATAATTTACATGTTTATAATAATATATACTTATATACCTGTATTTTTTCTATAATTAATATATAACTGAGTTAACACAAATGATTGTGTTGTAAAACAAAAATTAGAGAGCTTATGCATTTTTAAGAGTCTCTAATGAGTTCAAGGATACAATCAGGTGCTACAAGGAAGCCAGAGGCAAATAAGGGAAGCTCCCCATGTACTTCCTTCCTATACTGGACATTTTCTGGGCTATAATAGTATAAGAGATATGTGTAGCTTACAGGCTTATCTCACATAGCAGAAAGAATATCAGCTATGAAACATCTGTTTTATACTCTAACTAGTTTAAAACTTACTCAGAATTTTCTAGGGAGCTCTGACTTACAAATCCATTGATCCTAGTTTGTTTTCTATAATCCATTGATCCTAGTATATTTTATATAGCAAGGTAATCAACGTTTTAGAAATTTGGCTCAGACACAGCCATACCAGACCAAAAAATAATAATAATAATGTACAAAAAAGTAATTATACATGTATTTTATCACTTTAACATAAAAATATAAAGTTTTTTTAATATTATATATCCGCCTATATCCTTTACCTTTCTTTTAAATAAATACTATTTAAACAAACCAACACAACCAATGAACAGACATAATTAGTACTGGTTAATGGTGAACTAATTGTACTAATAATATCCATGAGAAAACTGTAACAATATTTTTAAATGTTTCTCTTGTCTTCTAATACCACAATTTATTTACTTTTTGATTGCATTCTTTGTGTCTGACTTATTTCACCCCTCATTATGTAGGTCAGATTTATTCATATGTTATATATCTGTAGTTCATTAATTTTCTAGACTGCACCGTATTACAAACTTTCCAAAATTAATTCATACATTTGTGGTTCTGGACTTCTAGATTATTTCCAGCTTTGAGCTCTTATAAATATTGCTGTTATATGTGTGTGTCCACACATAGAAATGCATGTATTTCTCATGGCTATATGCCTGAAGAGGGTAAAATGCTGGATCATAAAACACAAGAGGTAGATTTTCAGCAAAGGTAGTTGCCAACAATTGCTCCCATGCTTGAATTTTTAAAGTTATTTTTAAACTCATTCTTAGATATTTTAAGCTATGTTATTTGTATTCTTAATATACATAAGCATAAGATTTTTTTCCTAAGTGAACATACCGTGTATATAGTAAAAAGACAAGTGGTGAGACAAAGTATTTACAAAAGAAACATCTGACAAAGGACTGTTTACCAAAATATATAAAGAACTCTTAGAACTCAGTATTAAGAAAGTGAACACACTGATTAAAAAAATGAACCAAAAACCTTAACAGATACCTCCCCCAAAAAGATACACACATGGCAAATAAGCATATGAAAAGATGTTTCACATCATGTATCATCAAGGAAATGCAAAATTAAAACATCAGTGAGATACCACTACACACACTTCACTGAATGACTGAAACCTGGAACACTGACAACATGAAACACTGGCAAGGATGCAACAGGAACTCTCACATGTTTCTGCCAGGAATGCACAATGGTACAGCCACAGTGGAACACAGTTTGTCAGTTTCTTACAAAACAAAACATACTCTTATAATCTAGCAGTTGTTCTTCTTGTTGTTTACCAAAAGAGTTGAAAATATATACCCACACAAAAAGCTACACAAAGATTTTATAGCTGCTTTATTCCTAATTGCTGATACCTGGGCATAACCAATATGTCCTTTAGTAGGTGAATGGATAAACAGACGGTGGCATATCCAGACAATGGAATAATATTCAGCTCAAAAAGAAATGAGGTATTAAGCCATAAACAGACTTAGACAAATCTTTAATGCATATTGTTAAATGAAATAAGTGAAATCTGAAGGGCTACATACTGTATGAGTCTAATTATATGACATTCTGGAAAAGGCAAAACTATACATAGAGACAGTAAAAAGGTGAGGGGTTGCCAGGGACTGGTGAGGGGCGATGAACAGGCAGAGCACAGGATTGTTAGAACAGTGACTGTGTGTGACTGTGTGTGATACCGTAATGATAAATAAATGTCATACACATTTGTTCAGACCCATGGCAGGTAGAACACCAGAAGTGAATGTGAAAATATGTGAAAGCTGGGACAGGTTTTTGTTGTTGCTGTGGATTGACACATCTCCTGATGGTAATATTACAGACAGTATGGTCATTAATAAGGTCTGACAGAATCAGTATGTGTTTAAAGAGCCAACACATTTCTCATCAAAATTATCCCTTTATTCTCCCCCAATTTCAGCCTTGGAACCAGGAAATATTACTTTACCCAGATTCATACAACAATTAAGGAAACAGTAGGAAAATGTGATTCTGTAGGTAATATCCTCTTCTATGAGCAAATAGTGTTGTGTGTTTTCCCAGAGATCTGACTGACATGAAAATAAGACCTGTTTACCTCACTTCATTTTTCTTCCTTTGTGGTGCCCTCCCAATAAAGTGAATGGCTAACTGTCCAGCTGCTATAACTTCTTTCTTCCAATATGTAAATATATAAACTATATCTGTATGTGTACACATATGTATGTTATACATATACATATGTCATTTATGATTTCACTTTTCATTATAGAAGAGGAAAGAATAGTGTAATTAACTAACAGTTATCTACTCATAGCCACACTCTAAAAGTTAAGGACTCATTTTACAAATATGGCCACAATATCATTATCACAACAAACATAAAAAACAGAGTACTAGCATGAAATACTCCAACAGTGTTCAGATTGTCTCACGCATTTATTTATTTCACTATTCGTAAAAAATCAGTCTTGAAACAAGGCACACATGTTGCATTTGTTTATGTTTCTTAATTTAAATACTGGTTTAAAAAGTCTGAAACAGCTTTATATTTATACTTGGTTGAAAAAATAAGTATATGGGTGCTGGACGGTGAGAGCCAGGTTTCCCAGGTTTCTAACTCTCAAAGAGGGAAGTTAAATATAAGCAAGGAAGAAAGGCTAAAGTAAACTTGTGGCACTGAATTACTATCAGAGAAAGCAGTAAGAACTCATATTTAGCTTAATCCCTATTCAGATGGATAAGTACAGAAACCATTATAAATATGTGTACATACATGGGTTCATATATATATTAATCTGTTTAAAACATGCCCTTCCTTTCAAATCTGAGCAACTGATCTTCCTTTTTTTGTTGAAAGGAACAATAGCTTAGCTAGAATAGGTAGATTTATCAAAGCATTTGTTATACTTACTGAAGTTCAACTTGAATAATACTTTTACATTTCTCTTAATATATTCTTAAAATTTCTCTGACTTCTGGTTCTATATGCTTTCAGAATTTGGGGTTCTGTTAGCACATGATTTGTTTTGCAAACAGCATAAGTGATATTTCTAGTTGGTTTCAACTCTGCTTTATACAACATTAACCATTCATGAAAAAAGTAGCCCCTTTTAGGTAAAAAGCTTAATAATTTGTTATATTTTCAAGAAATGTCCAGACATTGTTCTGACTCCAAAGACCTAAAACAGGCTTGCAATTCTTTTTAGACCATTCTTTATTGGTGTATGATTTTTACAATTGCAAAGACCAAAGCCCTGTACCTGTCTTGATTTATAGTCTGTGCAAAGTACCAAATGCTCCTTAACTTGTTTTTTTGAGAAAAAGTGTAAGATTCATACTGCATTATGTAGTAGATCATTTTCCTTTTTTGATACCAGAATTATATTTAATTATTTTTTCTTCAAGTTTTTAATTATGGATGATACGTTAATCAAAAATGTAGCCCATTCAATAGCTGGTAGGCAGAATTTGACAAAGGCAGTGCTAAGGATCATTTTATTATTGCAGAAATATCTAGAGTAGTAATTCTCAATCTTTTTATGCTTGAAGTCCACTTTTAAATGCAAAATATTAGACAACGTATTTGAAGGAATTAAGTAACTCAAAACATCTCTGGACAAGTGAGCAATAACTACAGTACAATTACTGCTAACATAAAACAGGCTCACAGTGTCTATATATAGTTGAGTTATTGTAGTATTCAAGTATATGTTTGTAGAGTTGCTTTCAAGGCATGTCACATAACCTCTCAGGGACATAGTGACCTCATTTATAAGGTAACTATGTGTGACTGAATGATCTCTTCACATCCCTTTTGTGAATAAAGTATTCTCAAAAAACTAATTTGATATCTTTTTTCCTTCATTGTACATCTGGCATTTTCTTTGTATAAAACCAGACATGTATGATTTTCATTAAAACAGAGAAGTGTTGGGAAAGGAAAAAAAAGGCACACTTCTGTGTTTTCAAATCATAGCAGAAAGCAGTTACATACTGCTGTCAGTTGAATTTTGTCTCCTCAAAAACATGTTGAACTCCTAACCACCAGAACTGCGAAATAAAACTTTGCACAAGTGTATAACAGTACTCAGAAGGTTTGAGTGGATCAGATAATCTTTGTCAAATAATATTTGATAATTAAAGCATATAAATATGAGAAATATATAGATCCAATTTACTTTGAAATAGGATAGATATCAAGTTAAGGAAAAAATGGCCTACTGTTTTGAGTTATTTCGTATTTTCTGAATTCCGTATACTCTCATGTGTCCCTGTTTGTGTCATATGTGTTTTTTTTTAGCAGCAAAGAAATCAACCATAATAAAGAGGTACTTGGGAAAGGCTGACACCCCTTATTCTAGGCATTAGACACTAGAACAACTATTTTCAAAGAGAAATGATGGACTTGAAGTTTTCTTTTGAGTGGTAGATATATTGTCTGTATTTAGAAGTTTGTCCGTGTAATTGCCTTGATGTCTAAGGAAATAAAATATTGTTCAAAATGTATTCCACTTAAAATGGTCTGTTTTTACTTTCTTTAGTGCATGGTCAAAATGAAAAGATATTCTACCTTACTCCTATTGCTTTTTTATATAATTGAACGGTCATGTATATATTCATGAGCCAGGATTGTAATTTAGTTTGACTTGCTTATCTGTCTTTCTAGTGAGAAGAAGATACTTTTCTTTGTTTCTTGGTGTTTTCTTTGTTAGTTTGCTTTCTGCTTTTTTTTTTTAAATAAATTGGTCAAAGCTATATTCAGCATTGGAGGAAAGGAATGGAAATGAGAATGTGATTATTCATTCCCCATGCATATTATCCTAGGAATGCTGGAGTATATAGAAAGTAATGGGTGGAAATTTAAATTGTAACTTAATCTTTCTGGTTACTCCTTATGCGACTTAGAAAAATATTTGAAGTAAAGGAAATAATGATATATCTTTTGCTTAAACAGTCACTATCTTTTTGAGATGAAAGCCTGGAAATTCCATTATACCCAGTCTCAAAATACTAAATTTAGTAGAAAATAAGTACTCAGACTTACAAATCCAAAGACCATACAAAATCTTTTAGTAAATGGAATTGAAGAGGATACGGTGAGTGTATATACTCAGTACAACTGAGTACAAAGTCATAATGAAATGAGGTGGTCTTGATATGTTTTGTTTCAGTACCTGTTTTGCTTCAACAAGTTAATTAGTGATCTGCATTTAAGAGGGGACTTTGAGTATGGCGGAGGTACAGCCTTTTCTACATGGAACTGAATATTTGTATGAAACTGAAAATTGTTGAGGGTATTATTTGCACAATTACTCATCACACAATCAATATGAGAAAAAAATAACACACAGCAGTCATCAATGACAAAATTGTGAATTCAATTCGCTGAAAGTTCTATGGAAATACCTTTCCATCAAGTAAGATTACTAAGTTCTGTCCAATAAATTAACTTCAATATTTGATATAACATGTTAGTTTAACCTGTTTAATGACATTACCACCCACCCAAATCTGAAATTAAATATAGCTTGCAAAATTACTGAGGAGATATTTGGGAAGACGGCAGCATGACAATGGTGGTGGAAATCTCCTCCCAAAACCATATATATTTGTGAAAATACAACAAATACAACTTTTCCTTAAAAAAAGACCAGAAGATACAGTACAACAGCCAGGCTACAGCTATACCTGCGAGAACTCAGTGCCTCACGAAGTGGGTAAGACACAGAGCCGCGACCCGGTGGCACCCAAGCACTCCCCCACGCCAGCGCACCAGCGGGAGGAAAAGATTCAGAGTGGGGGGGAGTGGAAGCACAGGCCTGCCAAATAACCAGCACTGGTGATCTATGCCAGGAGGACTGACACACATCGCGTAGTGTATTGGAGAATAGAGAAACAGAAGGGCAGGATCCAAGATGGGGACTGCAAGGGGGTCCCCTCAGCCGGCTCCCCGGGATAAAAGAAAAGCAGGCGCTTTTTTTTTTTAAGTCTTAAAGAGAAAAGGGCCCAACAGCAGAACAAAATCGTCCCAGTGCACTCAGCCCTGCAGGCTGGAGTTTTGGGGAATTATGGACCCCCTGGCCGCAGCTGGGCAAAGCAGCTACGCCGAGGCTTCCCACAGTGATCAGGGGCCTGCCATTCATTCCGCCCCACTCCCCCCAGCCAGTGCTGCAAAGGGTCTGGGATCTGCCACTGCTACAGAACAGCCGAGGAGCAGACCTGCCCACAGTAACCTCACAGAATCTACTCCCGGCTGGCGTGCAGCTAAGCGAGAAGGACCCCAGAACCCACAACAAGGGTTGGAAAGCACCAAGAGGGCCAGAACACACCAAGCGAGACTTCAAAACCCAGCAGTGTTTTAGGCTAGGCTGAGGGCGACCCAGCACACAGGCAGCTCCAGGGATTATCCCAAACACTGCCTCCTGGTGTGCAAGAAACCAGTTCAGGTGCCAGAGAAGGGCAAGGAAAACAACAGGCAGGAAGGGACTTTGTTATCCCAGCTGACACATGTAGCACTTACCAGCGACTACTACTACCACCATGAAAAGACAGAGGAATATGGTACAAAGATTACCCAGACAACCCCAGAAAGAGGGCCCAATGGGACAGACTTACACAACCTTCCTGAAAAAGAATTCAAAATAAAAGTCATAACCATGCTCATGGATCTACAGAGAAATATGCAAGAGCTAAGGGAGGAAGTGAGGAAAGACAATGCAGAAATCAGACAAGCGATTGGCAGGCTTAAGAGCAGAATGGATGAGATGCAAGAGACTGTTAATGGAATAGAAAACAGAGAACAGGAGTACAGAGCAGCTGAGGCAGAGAGAGATAAAAGGATTTCTAGGAATGAAAGAATATTAAGAAAATTGTGTGACCAATCCAAACAGAACAATATTCGCATTATAGGAGTACCAGAAGAAGAAGAGAGAGGAAAAGGGATAGAAAGTGTCTTTGAAGAAATAATTGCTGAAAATTTCCCCAGGCTGGGGTAGGAAATAATTTCTCAGACCACAGAACTCCCAACACAAGGGACCCAAGGAAGACAAAACCAAAACACATAATAATTAAAATGAAAAGATAAAAGAAAAGGACAGACTATTAAAGGCAGCTAGAGAGAGAAAAAAGATCACCTACAAAAGAAAACCCATCAGACTATCATCAGACTTCTCAACAGAAACTTTATAGGCCAGAATAGAATGGCATGATATATTTAACGTAATGAAACACAAGGGGCTTGAACCAAAAATACTGTATCCAGAAGATTATGATTTTAATTGAGGGAGGGATTAATCAAATCCCAGACAAACAAAAACTGAGGGAATTTGCCTCCCACAAACCACCTCTACAGGATATCTTAAAAGGACTACTCTAGATAGAAGTATTCCTAAGGCTAAAAAGCTGTCACCAGAGAAAATAAAATCATATCAAAGAAAGGAGACCATCCAAATATTAACTAAAGGCAAAAAGTAAAATAAACTATCCACAAAAACAGTCAAAGGAAATGTAAAAGAGTACAGAATAAAAACCCTAGTTTATAAAGAATGGAGGAGGAAGAAGAAGAGAGAGAAATAATCATCAGACTGTGTTTATAATAGCTTAACAAGAGTTAAGTCAGACTGTTAGATAGTAAAGAAGCAACCCTTGAAACTTTAGTAACCATAAATCTGAAGCCTGCAATGCCAATAAGTACATATCTATCAATAATCACCCTAAATGTAAATGTATTGAATGCACCAATCAAAAGACACAGAGTAATAGAATGGATAAAAAAGCAAGACCCATCTATATGCTGCTTACAAGAGACTCACCTCAAACCCAAAGATATACACAGACTAAAAGTGAAGGGATGGAAAAAGATGTTTCATGCAAACAACAATGAGAAAAAAACAGGTGCTGCAGTACTTTTATCGGACAAAATAGACTTCAAAACAAGGAAAGCAACAACAGATAAAGAAGGACACTATATAATGGTAAAGGGGTCAGTCCAACAAGAGGATGTAACCATTATAAATATATATGCACCCAACACAGGAGCACCAGCTATGTGAAACAAATACTAACAGAATTAAAGGAGGAAATAGACAGCAATGCATTCATTTTAGGAGACTTCAACACACCAATCACTCCAAAGGACAGATCAACCAGACTGAAAATAAGTAAAGACACAGAGGCACTGAACAACACACTAGAACACATGGACCTAAAAGACATCTGCAGAACACTACACCCAAAAGCAGCAGGATACATTCTTCTCAAGTGCGCATAGAACCTTTTCCAGAATAGACCACATACTAGGCCACAAAAAGAACCTCAGTAAATTCAAAAATATTGAAATTCTACCAACCAGCTTCTCAGATCACAAAGGTATAAGACAACAAAAAAATTGTACAAAGAAAACAAAAAAGGTCAAATACATGGAGGCTTAATAACATGCTCCTAAATAATCAATGGGTCAATGGCCAAATTAAAACAGATATCAAATAATACACGGAGATAAATGACAACAACAACACAAATCTGCAACTTCTGTGAGACGCAGCAAAGGCAATTCTAAGCAGAAAGTATATTGCAATCCAGGCCTATTTAAAGAAGGAAGAACAATCCCAAATGAACAGTCTAAAGACACAATTATTGAAATTGGAAAAAGAAGAACAAATGAGGCACAAAGTCATGAGAAGGAGGAACATAATAAAGATTAGAGAAGAAATAAATAAAATTGAGAAGAATAAAACAATAGAAAAAATCAATTAAACCAAGAGCTGGTTTTTTGAAAAAATATAGAAAATAGATAAACCCCTAGCCAGACTTATTAAGAGAAAAATAGAATCTACACACATAAACAGAATGAGAAATGAAAAAGGAAAAATCACGATGGACCTCACAGAAATACAAAGAATTATAAGAGAATACTATGAAAAATCTATGTGCTAATGAGCTGGAAAACTTAGAAGAAATGGACAACTTCTTGGAAAGATACAACCTTCCAAGAATGACGAAGCAAGAAATAGAGAACCTAAACAGATCAATTACCACCAAATAAATTGAATCGGTAATCAAAAATTACACAAGAACAAAACCCTTAGGCCAGTTGGATTCACCTCTGAATTTTACCAGACATATAGAGAAGAAATAATATCCATTCTGCTTAAAGTTTTCCAAAAAATAGAAGAGGAGGGACTACTTCCAAACTCATTCTATGAAGCCACCATCACTTTAATACCAAAACCAGACAATGACCTCACCAAAACAGAAAATTACAGACCAATATCCCTGATGAACATAGATGCAAAAATACTCAACAAAATATTAGCAAACCGAATTCAAAAATACATCAAGAAGATCATACACCATGATCAAGTGGGATTAATCTCAGGAATGCAAGGATGGTACAACATTCGAAAATCCATCAACATCATCCACCACATCAACAAAAAGAAGAACAAAACCACATGATCAACCCACATATGCTGAAAAGCATTTGACAAAATTCAACATCCATTCCTGACAAAATCTCTCAACAAAATGGGTATAGAGGGCAAGTACCTCAACATAATAAAGGCCATATATGACAAACCCACAGTCAGCATCATACTGAACAACGAGAAGCTGAAAGCTTTTCATCTAAGATTGGGAACAAGACAGGGATGCCCACTCTCCCCACTGTTATTCAACATAGTACTGGAGCTGCTAGCCATGGCAATCAGACAAAATAAAGAAATACAAGGCATCCAGATTGGTAAAGAAGAAGTCAAATTGTCGCTATTTGCAGATGGCATGATACTGTACATAAGAAACCCTAAAGACTCCACTGAAAAACTACTAGAAATAATATCTGAATTCAGCAAAGTTGTGGGATACAAAATTAAAACACAGAAATTTGTTGCTTTACTATACACTAAAGACAAACTAGCAGAAAGAGAAATTTAAAAAACAATTCCATTCACAATTGCATCCAAACGAATAAAATACCCGGGAATAAACCTAATGAACGAAGTGAAAGATCTATACCCTGAAAACTACAAGACACTCCTAAGAGAAATTAAAGAGGACACTAACAAATGGAAATTCATCCCATGCTCTTGGCTAGGAAGAATAAATATTGTCAAAATGGCTATACTACCTAAACCAATCTACAGATTCAATGCAATCCCTATCAAAA
Source organism: Smutsia gigantea (assembly GCA_032199065.1). NCBI lineage: Eukaryota > Metazoa > Chordata > Mammalia > Pholidota > Manidae > Smutsia > Smutsia gigantea. The sequence goes on from JAVSCE010022121.1 coordinate 12,739, forward strand.
TACCAACAGCATTCTTCAATGAACTGGAACAAATAATTCTAAAATTCATATGGAACCACAGAAGACCCTGAATACCCAAAGCCATCTGAGAAGGAAGAATAAAATGGGGAATTATGCTCCCTGACTTCAACCTCTAGTACAAAGCCACAGTAATCAAGACTATTTGGTATTGGTGCAAAAACAGACCCACAGACCACTGGAACAGAATAGAAAATCCAGACATTAAGCCAAACAAATACAGTCAATTAATATATGATAAAGGAGCCTTGAATATACAATGGAAAGACGACAACCTCTTCAGCAGCTGGTGTTTGCAAAACTGGACAGCTATATGTAAAAGAATAAAACTGGACTACTGTCTAACCCCATACACAAAAGTCAACTCAAAATGTATCAAAGACCTGAATGTAAGTCATGAAACCATAAAACTCTTAGAAAAAAACATAGGCAAAAATCTCTTGGACATAAACATGAGCGACTTCTTCATGAACATATCTCCCGGGCAAGGGAATCAAAAGCAAAAATAAACAAGTGGCACTATATGAAGCTGAAAAGCTTCTGTACAGCAAAGGACACCATCAGTAGAACAAAAAGACATCCTACAGTATGGGAGAATATATTCATAAATGACATATCCAATAAGGGGTTGGCATCAAAAATATGTAAAGAACTCACACACCTCAACAACAAAAAGAAAATAATCCAGTTAAGAAATGGGCTGAGGATATGAATAGACACTTCTCCAAATAAGAAATTCAGATGGCCAACAGGCACATGAAAAGATGCTCCACATTGCTAATCATCAGAGAAATGCAAATTAAAACCTCAATGAGATATCACCTACACCAGTAAGGAAAGCCAACATCCAAAACAATGTTGGTGAGGATGTGGAGAAAAGGGAACCCTCCTACACTGCTGGTGGGAATGTAAATTAGTTCAACCATTGTGGAAAGCAGTATGGAGGTTCCTCAAAAAACTCAGAATAGAAATACCATTTGACCCAGGAATTCCACTCCTAGGAATTTACCCTAAGAATGCAGCAGCCCAATTTGAAAAAGGCAGATGCACCCCTATGTTTATTGCAGCACTATTTACAATAGCCAAGAAATGGAAGCAACCTAAGTGTCCATCAGTAGATGAATGGATAAAGAAGAGGTGGTACATATACACAATGGAATATTATTCAGCCATAAGAAGAAAACAAATCCTACCATTTGCAACAACATGGATGGAGCTAGAGGGTATTATGTTCAGTGAAATAACCCAAGCAGAGAAAGACAAATATCAAATGATTTCACTAATATGTGGAGCATAAGAGCATAGAAAAAAACAGCAGCAGACTCACAGAACCTAAGAATGGACTATCAATTACCAATGGGAAAGGGACTGGGGAGGATGGGTGGGACAGGAGGGACAAGGGGGGAATAAGGGGACATTATGATTAGGAGATGTAATGTTGGGGGGCACGGGGAGGGCTATACAACTCAGAGAAGACGTATAGTGATTCTACAGCATCTCACTATGCTGATGGAGAGTGACTGTAATGGGGTAAGTGATGAAGTGGGGAGTTTAGTAACCATAATGTTGCACTTGTAACTGTAGATTAATGATACCAAAAAAATAAAAAACAAAAATAATTACTGAGGAAATCACCAGCTAACAAGCTGAACACAATAACCTATAAATAGTAATGGCAAATAATGCAGTCTGCTTGGGTGACACATAGCCATCTGCTCTTACTCTTTCTTAAGGGCTTAATATACACGATAAGAAAACCATATGATGTCAAATTTTTCATCATGTTATCTGAGCTACTAAATAAAAATAAATTTCGGAAGTGATTTTTTGAAAATATCTTGGTACTGTGTTTTATCACTTGTTTTTCTAAAATAAGAATAGAAATCTCAGTCTAGAGGTTCTCATATCAGAAAATACAGGGCAGAAAGGAGTAGAATGGTAAAAGAAAATCATCTTCCCTGCAATCCAGTAACAGAAAGTTAATGCAATTTTCCATATCCTCCTTAATGTTTCATATTAATCGGAGCACTGTATGGTCTATACTCTGAAAAAATATTCTCTTTTAATGAGTTTGGAATAAATATTTTTGGAGGTATTTATTTTTTTGTAGTCTCCCAGTTGTATACAATCTAAAACCAAAGTTTCCACATCTTAAAAATCTATCTAATATCCGTGCTGTACCGCTGTTAATACCTGAGCCTAATTCAATACTTGTACATCGTTTTGAATTGCATATAAATGCAAACAATCAATCACACTACAAAATACTATGTTTCTATGTGTGTTTTTCCTGAAGTCTTCCTTAAATTCTGCCATAGGGAGAAAACACATCCTAGTAAGAGAAAAACAACCTCTCTATGCTGAAAAGATAAATGTATGCAGGATGGCATTAATTACACCAAGTAGTAATTATACAAGATAAATGTATGCAACAAAGAGTTTTCAAGAAATAAGTTTCTTGTGCATTTCTCTCTTTCCTACATTTATTAGTTTATTAAATAACTTTATGTCACAATAAAATTCCTTATATTAGCCTAAAGGAGAATTGAGAGTTTTAGCAATTAGTTATAAATTGATTCAGTTTCAAAACTGTAGCCGTTAATGCAATTATGCAAAATTAGCTATAAAATGAACTGACTGTTCAAAAATAAATGAAAAAGACAAGATTCATCAACAAGATAGCATGTTAGTGATCACTATTAACCTCCATAGAAGACAAAATATAACACCCAAGGGGATGTGATTACTGCTCTGGAATATCAACATTCTTTTACATTTTCTCTCTATGAGAAATTTTCAGAAATAACTAACTTACTAGAATGCATTCAACAGATATTTAATGTTTACCTTCCAGATGAAAATCATGATCAGGTATTTTCTTCAGTATAAATAACAAAATATGTCTAACCCAACCCTTTAAGCAATCTCACCATTTTCCTTAAAGGCATTTATTTGCTGTACATTATTGCTAAACATTACAGCAACCCAGTGAAGATGTGTCATTGTCCCCTGGCCCTGTGTCTAATTTCCACTAGGTTGGAAGGGATATGATTTTGATAGTATCAATCATAGAGGGTAGACAAGCTGCGTTCACCTCAACGCATTGTTCTTCACTGCTGATCCTATTTGCATGGTGACTCAGGCTGAAGTAAAAAAAGGACACTTTGACTTTGACAATATTGCATTTGATTTGCATGTCTTCTTTCAAAATGCGATACCACAAAGTGTGCATTTCTGAAGGGTGAGTACAAGCCATTCTTTGACTGGACTAACAAAACATAAACTTGGCAATTTCTTATATCCTAAATGAAAAGGTAATATATGATGGGAGAGTAGACAAAATTGCCAATAGATAAATTGGGCAAGTTTTATTCCCTGGAAAAATTAAATTGAAGTGAGACAGATAAAGGATAAATAAAATATGATAGAGATTGCCCCTTATAATCTAAGACAAATATCATTGTAAACTGGATGATTACCTCAGAGAATAAGGATTTCAGAGCTAATGACTCTTAACAGCATCCCTGCTACTGGCAGTGCATGTTTGATGTTTCTTGTTTGGAGTGTTGCAAGTGTCTGATTGTCTCCAAACCAAAAAATAGCCATTGATTGTATCTTTTTCCATTGCTTACCCATCAATTCCTTAATCCAAAATTTAATTCAGAAACTAGTATGAGTACCTGTACTTCTAAGTGTATGACTTGCTATGCATTACCACCCCCTCTTCATGCCCATTATGAGCCATACCTCAGTCTTAGACATATATTCATAACTTCTGAATCATCCTGTTTTATAATCTTGATTTTTTTCACACTATTCTATTAGGCAAGAGTATACCCACATCTCTGTTGTCATATAAAGAACCTTTCAAATTCCAGTGTTTGGCACCAGCATACCTCTATGATGCTTTTTATAGCTACATAGTAGAATTTACC